>CM046035.1:81818762-81898762 GCA_025215565.1 Flaveria ramosissima
GAGTCACTTTCTTCAACAGTAGCATGAAAAGGGATTAAAAAGCCTCAAAAGTCCGTCCTGTTGTCACGATCTATTCCCCCTACAAACCACCTTATCTAACATCAAGGAAACGATAACGAAGAGCTTGGCTCAAAAGCTCTAGCATGCTCTAGTTCATCTGCACATTATCTTCCCTTCCATGAGGTCAAATCGTTTGTAGACTTCCGGATTCTAGTCCATGGCCTCAGCATCGACGGTGAGCTACCCAACGACGTTAGAAAGGGTTACTACAAGCTTTGCATACACAAGAAACAATACCCTCATGATGGTCTTCAAGAAGGCTTGTATGACAAGTTTGTGGTGGGTATGATTGGCGAAATTGTAAGAATTATCAATCAGATCAAAACATGCCAGCTCACCATGATGAGGAATAGTTTTAAGGATGGGATAAATCCCTGAAATCAATGGAGCTTTTAGGCATGAACGTTGGCTTTTTGCGCGAGGAGATAAGTGCACTTGTGACATTTGTGTTGGAGTCAGAAGACGCCTTAGATGTAAAGAGGTATGCCGAGGCAAATAGCCAACATCAACGTGTCAAAGATGAGGTAGATAGAGTTGTAGCAAAGCTTAGAGAGCTGGAAGAAAGTGAGAAAAAGCTTGAGGGGATTTCGGGTATACTAGAACACAAAGTTAAGAAATATGAAAATAAGTTAAAGAAAGAGGTTGATGCTTTGTGGTAGGTTGTATCAGAAAGTTTTTTTTGTTGGCTTTTGTATTTATAATAAACTAGAAACTTATGACTGATGAATAATTGAACTAAATTCAGTATGTGAATGTGTACTCTTTTTTTCGTTCGAACCGTAAAACTATTAAAACTGATCCGTTTTATTGTCAAATTGTTAAGCCGGTTACTTAGGGTACCAACTAATTATTAATTTAACAATTAACTAAATATAGTATAACAAACACGTTAAAATTGACTTACACAACAATAACTCAAATTATATATATTATATAACTACAAAAAGCAACTTAACGGCGGGAGTATTACGGTTATGGTTACGATAGACGACTAGACGACAATACTACGATAACACACTAACGGTCACGACGGTTCATGGCAAACTTCACAATAATGTTGGTTATTACACCGATCCAATGCGTCTTTCTATCAAGGATCGTTGCAAGAAAATCAAAGAAGATAAATTGTATAAAGATCATATGAAACCCAGTAACAAAAATCGAATTGATTAAAAAAACATCATACAGTTTGAATGAGATCAAACAAAAACAAAATCAAAATCAAAATCAAATAAATATTGGTTCCTATTGATTTTAATCAAACATATCATGGTTTTCTAATATAATAAAGTCGAACAGAAACAAAACCAAGATTGAAAAAATCGAAGATGAATAACCAAAAATCAAAGATGATGATGAATAGATCTAAGATACCGAATGAGTTTGGAGACAAAACGACTTTCCTTAACTCAAAAATCAAACCCATTTAAAATCAATGGTACAAGGTTTTCTCTCACCTACAATCAAAATCGTTTGTTTATGTTGATGGTCGGTAATCTTTGGGAGAAAGAAAAAGAACATAGCAAACGATTATGTCGAAGAGCAGAGAAGATAATCGGTCAAGAAGTCAAGATGTGAAAGTCAAAATGAAATCGAGTTTTATGAGTTTGAAGTCCGTAAGCATCTTATTATTTTTTATTTTGCCCTTTAACCACTTAATTCTTGCATGATTCACCCTCACATAGACACATATATATTTTTTTAAATTTCAAACACACCTTCCTAGTATTAATTTATTATTATATGTGGTATTTGTTTTATTACCTTTGTTACATAAGTATATATACTTTATACTATTAATAAAAAAATATGTGTTCTCATTTTACTATGTAAATTTTACATAAGTCATGAGATTTTGTATAAACAGTATAAAAATCCCAAAAAATTAAATTGACGTGCTACTTAAAAACTTAATATGTTTTGCACACGTATTGTAATATATATTAATAAATTTAGATGCTTCAAGTATATTTTTTATTTCCTTACTCTTAAAATCTTTTAATAAGTCCATTAAACTATGTTACTGTTTACGTCACAACGTGTGGTAACGCCCACTAATTATTAAACATAAGTGATGATTTGTGAGTTTATAATTTCGCCACCAAACTCTTACGATTTGTAAACAGCCCCGTATGTGTGACAATTTGATGCCACCTACACTTTCATCTCTCCTTTTCTCTCATCAAACACCATCTCTTTCATATTAATGACTACCTTACGTTAAATAAGCTGAGGAAATTAACTACTTATGGAGAATTTGAATTTCATTAGTGTTGCAACATCTTCGATTTCTTCTTCTTGTTGTGAGTGATGATACGCAAGCTCTGTTTAATATATCGACTTCACGCTCCCTCCTTGACTGTTGTTGCTATGGGCATGTTTGGGATTGCTTATTTTGATTGATAAGGACTTTTGACAAATAGAACTTATTAATTTATGACTTTTCAAAAAAAGTTTTTAAGAAAGTGTTTGAATTAACTTATAAACTAAAACATTGTAAAATGACCAAAAAAGATATACTTTAAAAATGATAAGAGTTAATAGGAGATAGTAGAAGGGTATAATAGGAAATTAGACCAGAAGTAGTTTTCAAAAGTCAATAAATAACTATCTTCTTACTTTTCAAAACATATTTTTTACCCTATATGAAAAGTTAGTTTCAAAAGTCATTTTGCCTTTGACAAATACTTTTTTTGACTTATTAACTTCTCACGCTGACAGTCTATATATAAAGACTGTTCTTATGAACCCCAATCCATTCATTGTTAATCTCTTTCACATTGACGCCGTGAAGTTTCAGAGATTCTCTTGTGATAGTGTTATATTCTTACTTACTCGGTTACTTCTTTTAGGATTTGGACTAATACAAAGATAAGCTTCTGAATTCTTTATACCTAAATTATATTTTCTCCTTTTAAAAATTTAGATTATTGAAACAAACTTTCTAATACATTCAAACAGATCCGGTAATATCATTATGTTTTTCTTGATTGCATTGAAAAAGAACATGATTTCATTACCCTATCTATTAAAAACACAAGTAAATGAATAGTATTTTATAGATTTTTGTCCGTCCGATTGTAGATCCACGGCTACGATTTTAGAGCTGGTTTTAGTTTAGGGGATTGTGACTCGTATAGCACCTAGCGGTGAAGGTATAACACTTGGCGGTGAAGATAGAGATGAAGCAGAGGACCGGTGACAGTCGAATAGAGTCGGCTGCTTTGATGAAACTGATGTTGTGCGATGGTCCATTAGGTTGTGCTTGGACGGCGGTGGTGTTGGTGATGGTGCTTTCGGGTCAGTGAAAATGAGTGGCCTTCATTAAACCACTAGAGATTTAATGAGTTGCATGCACGTATTTTACCTCTTCGGTGAATCACGCCTCTCTTCTAGCCACAATGGTTTTTTTCTACAATTTACCGACTCTCTATTTTCTTTCATATGTAGTCCATTTCTCATTCAATCGCGTCACCGTCTTCGCAGGGTTTTCAAGATCAAGTGTTCCGCTTCTTGCTTGCCTCAATATAGGAGGATTTTAGCATACATGTATGTTCATGGGGTTTTTTATAAGCAATTTGCTTAAAATTTCTCACTGACGCAATAGGTGTTTTGTCAATTTATATGCGTTCTTATATTTCAGTTTTTCATATATGGCTTTGATTTTGTTCTTTTAAGGGTTTTATGATACGGAAACCTGATATAATTAACTTTCTAATGTATTTGATGGTTAATGAGGCAAGGAAAGGACACACATTACTTTTTCAAAGATGAAAACTAGAATCAGATGCCAAACGAAATTAACTTTATCAACAATCTGTGCAGCCGTGTACGTATAATCATATAAATACGTACTTCAACAAACCCCTTAATATGATTACGGTTTTGCTTGAAATGACGCTTGGATTTCTTTGGTTATATCGAGTTTTATTACAGTCGCCAAAAGAAGGCTTTCTATGGGTACAATGCAAACATGGCGGAAAGCCCACGGGGCTCTCAAAGATCAAACTACAATGATTTCAAGGTCTTACCCCTTCTTCTTTTTTATCATTGATAAGAACATACATTTAGGCTCTAGCACTAGATCATTTTATTAGTGATGTAGCATTATTGTTGTATTAGTATTTCTTTGTATTGATATTTAATAAGATTATCTCAAAACAATGATAAAAAAATAAAGGAAAGAAAAGTGTTAGCCGGTCAATGCAACCAAACTGGCCCATTTTGAACAGCATAAAAATTTCATGTTACTAAGATCAGTTTGATTTATCTAATTTGCCTTGGTTTATTTTTATATATGTGAAGTGTAATTTACTACTTTGTTCATATTTTTGGATGAACATTCAAGGAATGGTAAAGGGAAGGAGAGTCAAATCGAGCAATGGTTCCTCTTTTTGACTAAAGGTTTGAAAGAACTAAATGGTATGTTCTTACTAATTTGTAATTCATTATAAAGCCCTTTTCAATTTTTTAATTATAAAAAAACAATTTTGGAACTGAACACTGTAATAAGCGTTGTTGCAACCATTGTAATAATTGTAAGTTGGAGATGAAGTTATTCTTAGTTGCACTGAAATTACATGTTAGTACCAAGCATGATTTTTCGGCAGTAGCATAACACAACAATGTTTAGCAGCAATATAATAGTACATCAATTTTTGAATAGTTTACATCATTTATTTGGAAGTCTCGATTGTTCTTTTCAGCCTACGCAGCAGTTGCACATTGTTATGCTTATTGTTTTGAGTCGAGTTATTACAGTTGGTAGTTCATTGAGCTCCCAGTTGTGATTCCGTGATTTTGTTGTAATAAATTGAATTTTGATTTGGTTCGTTATAATAAATTCAGATAAGTTATCCACTCGATTTATTTTGCAAGTTTGTGATGTTTTAAAATTTTAGGTTTACATTCAAAAACAACCGCATCTAAATCCGTTTTGCAGTTGATTGAGCTCCCACTTGTGATTTCGTGATTCTGTTGTACAGTTTCTTTCAGAAAGGTAAGAATCATAGTTCAGTATTATTTTGATTTATATTGCTTTCGAACTGATTAGATCAGAGCATAATTTTGTTGCTAGATTTGTTTTCCTAATCTTCATGATAGTTTTTTGGTTATGTAACCAACGATTGAGAAGGCTCAAGGTTACAATCAGATCATGTTTTTTAGGATAAGCAACAAAGAAACAAGGAATAATTTGTCTAAGGAGAAGCCAAAAATTAGCAATGCACAATTCACGGTTCTTATTTATGTGAAGTGGATTAAGGTGGATTTATTTTTTCACGAATTGTTAATATTTTTTAGAATTGTTAATAGTATTGTCATTCTCATGTTCTTTCACGTTTGATTTCATTGTGCCATATTCTATTACGCTAATAACGTTGTATGAAGTGTTTGTTCATGGGTTAACCGATACCTTTTTTGTCTTTTTAAGTTGATCTACGTTTTGACACAAATTTTGTTTTTAGCCACGCCAAATATAATACGTTTTCATTCACCTGTGTCGATTGTAGTCTGTATTTTATCACGTTGCGGATAACGCCGCCGCAACGCGCGGCGGGTGAAAAACTAGTTTTCATAAAAAATTAAAATATATTTGACATTAAATGTTAAAAACTATTTTAATATTATCGTTTATTTTTTAATATAATCATATCATTCCCATACAAAGAACACATAACATATTCATGTTTTCTTTTTAAATGGAACATGTAAAGATACTTTAATAATTAAAAAAATTACAATCTTGTATAGATGGTAGCTGGAACTTATGGCTTCAAGACCCAAATCAATTAGCACCTGATTGTAGCCATTGACCTACAACCTTGCTCATTTAAACCTCTCTTAATCACACGAATCTTACATCCTTCTTATCATAACACCGAAACTTAGTGTGATTGCAGTGGTTGTTAAAATGAAGCAAAGTTAACTCTTAAGATGTCATTTACAAAAACACACTTGATTTTCATTGCATCTGCATTTCAAAGATATGAAAATAATGATATCCATACTCATAACATCAACATTAAATCAAGGCTGTCAATTAAGTAATTAATCCATGTAGCATAGTTGGATCCAACAAATCAAAACTTGATAATAGACAAAGATGATAACAACCCAATCTTATTGTTTAATTTAAACACCGATCTAGATACATAATTCTCAAACTTATCAAAATTACCAAGATAGAAATTTCAAACAGCAAAATCCAAGGAATAGCTATGTCATTTGCTAAGGAGTAAGGACTTGTGATATTCATATATGTTCTATAGAAGAACATATAGATGCACTAGATGCAACAATCAATTTATGTATACCGGTGTCCCTCTTCTCTGTTTAAAACTCAAAACCTTGAAAGCACACATGAGATACACGTTTCATACAAAAGATACATACACGTTTCATACAAAAGATACATGTGTCCAAGGTCTTGGTTCTCACCATTGATGAAATATGAACGGCCTTCATTTCTTTAATCACTATTCATTCAACTTCTTTTTTAACGTATAGGTTAATTAATATTGACCATCTTTTATAAGAAAAAACATAACTTATGTTGACTTTTACGTGTAAAAAATTGTTGAATTTTGTGAGAAAACAAAACACATGTTGGTTTTTTATGGTATATTATATGATTTCATCGTAAATTGTAAATTGTTGTAAAAAATTATTCTTTTTTGAATTTAGCAGCATGTAATCGTCTCATATTACCTTTTTTCGATATAAAATCTCTTTATTAAGATTTAAAGTATTTATATTTGGTATATTGAAAAAATGTATTTTTAAATCCACATTAGCAATAAGTAAAAGGTTAAACAAAAAAAAATAGAGCCACATCATCATGTTTACCTATAAAGCAGGTAAAATATCTAATATTAGAACATCCATTAAAACTTGAGTAGCCTAAACGAGACAAAAAAAGAACGAGTAACTTAACTTTTAATGAAGTTTTTCCTTAAGAAAACACTAAAGATCTTTTATAATAAAACATAAATTATGTTGGTATTATGTGTAAAAATTTCTAGAGCGTTTTCATAACAAAAACAAAACACATATTGGTTTTTATGGTATTTGTGATGACATGATCTGGTATCACATGACATAATATGATATCACATGACATGATATGATATATGATATAATTTGATACAATATTATTCGACATAATGCAAAATAAACGCTTAGATATCTCCGTCTGATGGTCTATAAATACAGACCGTTCCAGTGAACCCTGATCCATCCATCGCTCTTCTCCTTTACATCAACGCTGTGAAGCTCCATAGACTCCTTACCATAGTCTTACATTCATACTTACTTTGTTACCTCTTCTGCATTTTCAGTTGACAAAAAGGTAAATTTCTAACACTTCTTAATCTTACTGTATTTAAATATTTACTTTTCTTGTGTAGATCTTGATACAGTATAAAAATACTAAACTTACAAAATTATGAAAACAGCAAAAGAAGCTCACAAGTGGAAAGAAGTCGTTGTTGGACAATCTTCAAGCTCTTAATCTCTTCGATCTTCTCCAATCAAAACCGCTGATTATGGAGCCACATTCCGTCATCGAAGAACTAAGCTTAAGCGTAGCACAATCCGATCCCAATCCTACAAACAACGACACGATATCCCCCACTTCTAGTGATGACAAGTTGATTTTATCTCAATTGTTGAAACTCTCAGGTTCTCCGCCTCATGTTCCCGAAGCTCCTTCATCGGTATCTGTAAATATATCTCGTTATGTTTTTTGTCATATTGTATATACATTTGCTAGATTCGGTTAGTTAACAATGGATTTGGGTGTGTTTTTTACAGAGTAGTCGTCGGAAATCGATGCCGACTAGATTTGAGGATTATGATCTTGACATGCAAATAACTCCAGGTAACTGTTTTGAATAATGTGTTACTCGTTTTTAGTCAACATCTTTTATTTATATTAAAGAACTAAATTATGGGGAAATATTTGCAGCGTCCGCGAGAAACAAGAGAAACAAGCAGACAGAGTCACTTTCTTCAACCGTGGACCGAAAAGGGGTCAAAAAGCCTCGAAAGTCTGCCCCGTTGTCACGATCTATTCCCCTTGCAGACCACCTTCTCGAACATCAAGGAAACGATAACGAAGAGGGTGGATCTGAAGCTCTAGCATGCTCTAGTTCATCCACACGTTATCTTCCCTTCCATGAGGTTAAATCCTTTGAAGACTTCCGGATTCTAGTCGATGGCCTCAGCATCAACGGTGAGCTACCCAATGATGTTAGAATGGGTTACTACAAGCTTTGCATACACAAGAAACAATACCTTCATGATGGTCTTCAAGAAGGATTGTATGACAAGTTTGTGGTGGGTATGATTGGCGAAATTGTAAGAATTGCCAATCAGATCAAAACATGCCAGCTCACCACGATGAAGGAAGAATTTGAAGGATGGGATAAATCCCTGAAATCAATGGAGCTTTTAGGCATGAACGTTGGCTTTTTGCGCGAGAAGATAAGTGCACTTGTGGCATTTGTGTTCGATTCAGAAGGCGCCTTAGATGTAAAGAGGTATGCCGAGGCAAAAAGCCAACATCAATGTGTCAAAGATGAGGTGGGTAGAGTTGCTACAAAGCTTAGGGAGCTCGAAGAAAGTGAGAAAAAGCTTAAGGGGGTTTTGGATGTACTAGAACAAAAAGTTAAAAAGTATGAACATAAGTTAAAAGAAGAGGTTGAGGGTTTGTGGTAGGATATATCCGAAAGGTTTGTTTTTGTTAACTTTTCTGTTTATATAAACTAGAAGCTTATGACTTATGAATAAATGAACTAAATTTAGTACGTGAATGAGTACTTTTTTTCAGGTTCAAACCATAAAACTGTTAATGTTGTTGATAACATGAAACAACACGATGTTGCTTCTTGGAATAGATTGATAGATGGTTATATTTTTCACAAGCAAGGGGATAAAGCCTTTGATCTCTGGGAAAACATGAAAACGAAAAAGATATATCCCAATTCTATCACTACCCTCTTGATAACCTCAGCATACGCGCACACCACCTCAAATATGGTTGACGATTGTTATACATTTTCAATTTAATGAAAGCCACTTAAATCATTGAACGCGATTCAAATCATTATGCCTCATTGATCAGTGTTTACGACAAAAGGGGTTTAGTTGAAGAGGCTGAGAACATTATAAAGGAAATGTCATATGAGCTAGACCCTTTTGTATGGAGAGCTTTACCTGATAGTTGTAGAGTTCATATGAATTTAGTTATTGGCAAAAGGGCCGCAAAAGAAATTTTTGCTTATAAGAAGCCAAACGACCCATCTACATTGATACATGTATCTAACTTATTTTCTGTATACGGGAGATGGCATTGTTTTAAAACGACACACGAAGAAATTAGAGAAAAGGGTTCATTTGCTTTATGCAAGACACCGATCACATGCCCGCTTTAAAGACATTTATTGTGCTTTATGAAGTTGAGGAACACCAAAAATATTCTTATGGACTTTTGATGACTAAAGGTCGAACGTCGATTCACGTTATTAAACATATTCTTCTTCGTGAGTGTACCTGCAAAAGGTAAGTGATCTAACTTATTAATATATATGTGTTATGTGTGAAATATTTGCATCTATATATTTAATATTTATGATTAGTTCATCAACAAATATAAATATCAGTCTAATTGCTTGAGGTGGTAATGCCAGTTTAGATTAAACTGTCTCTGACAAGTCACCCAACCCGTTCGTGTGATCATCTCTAATATAAATATGATACAATATTATGCGACATAATATAAAATGTACGTTTAGACATCTCCGCACGTTTACGGCCTATATATAAAAACTGTTCATATGAACCTCAATCCATTCATTGTTCTTCTTTTTCACATCAACGCCGTGAAGTTTCATAGATTCTCTTGTGATTGTGTCATATTCTTACTTACTCAATAACCTTTTTTATAATTTGGACTAATAGAAAGATAAGTTTCTAAATCTTTTGAATGTAAAGTTATATTCTCTCCTTAAAAAAATTTAGATTATTAAAACAAAATTTCTTATAGATTCAAAACAAATCCACTATACCATTATGTTTTTCTTAATTGCATTGAGAAAGAACATAATCTCATTTTCATAAAATTTAAAATATATTTAACATTAAAACTATATTTATTTTCTAATCATATCATTCCCGTACAAATAACATAACTCATCTTCCACGTATTCTTTTTAAATTAACGTGTAAAGATATGTAGGTATTTAGAGAAATACTGACCAACTTTTAAGAGAAAAACCATAAATTATGTCGGTTTTTATTTGTAAAAAATTATCAAACTACTTTTGTGAGAAAAACAAAACACGTGTTGTTTTTTTATAATATGTGTTACGACATAATACGATACAATATCATACGACATAATATAAAATTATGTTTAGATTTTTCTTTCCACTGACTGTCTATATATATATATATATATATATATATATATATATATATATATATATATATATATATATATATATATATATATATATATACTACGTTGTAAACTCGATCCATTCATTGATCTTCTTATTCTCATTGAATGCGCAAAGTTTCATAGATTATCTGGTGATGATCTTATATTCTTACTTACTTAGTTATCTCTTCTAGAATCTGGACTCATAAAAGGTAAATTTTTAAATCTTTTGAGTCTAAAGTTATTTTTTCTCCTTCTAAAAATTTTAATTATTTAAACAACCTTTTTAATACATTAAAAAAATCCATTATACCATTATGTTTTTTTGTAATGGATTGAAAAGATTATTTCATATTCATAAATATAAAAATATACTGATCATCATATGTTAAAAACTATATTAATATTATAATTTATTTTCTAACCACATCATCCCATGAAAAAAATATAACACATCTTCACGTTTTTTTTTATAGATTTAAAGTGTAAAGATACTTTTATATATAAAAAATATCGAACATCTTTTATAAGAAAAAAACAAAAATTATATTGGTTTTTATGTGTAAATAAATACTAAAGAACTTTTGTGAGAAAAACAAAACACATGTTTTTTATGGTATTTGTTATGACATAATATTGTATCACATAACATAATATGATGTAATACGATACAATATCATACGACATAATATAAAATAAATGCTTAGATATCGCCGCCCGTTGATGGTCTATATATAGACTGTCCCTGTGAATCCCAATCCATTCATCGCTCTTCTCCTTCACATTAATGTCGTGAAGCTCCATGCATTTCCCTTACGTTCATACTTACTTAGTTGCATCTTCTAAAGTTTCAACTCATAGAAAGGTAAATTTAACGCTTCTTAATCTACCTGTATATAAATATTTACTTTTCTTGTATAGTTGTATAGATATTGATAATTTACAAAAATATGTAAACAACAAAAGAAGCTCACAAGTGGAAAGAAGCCATTGTTGGACAATCTTCAAGCTCTTAATCTCTTCAATCTTCTACGATCAAAACCTCCAATTATGGAGCCACATCCGGTCACCGAAGAACTCAGCTTAACGGTAGCACAATCCGATCCCAATCCTATGAATAACGACTCGATAGCCCGCACTTCTAGTGAAGACAACTTGGGTTTATCTCAACCCCTGAAACTCTCAAGTTCTCAGCCGAATGTTCCTGACGCTCCTTCATCGGTATCTATAATCATATCTCGCTATGTTGTTCATCAATTTGGGAATATGTTTGCTAGAAATCAGTTAGTTAACGGTGGATCTTGATGTGTTTTTGACAGAGTGATCGTCGGAAATCGATGCGGACTAAATATCAGGATTATCATCTTCACATGCAAATGAATTTATCGTCTCCGCTGAGTAATATAGTAAGATTTTGATTCAGTTTTACACTCTTGCTGCTGTTGCCAGTTTAGAATAATATTTCTGTAATCCTTGTTGTCAGGAAGTTAGATCTAGTTATGATGTACTACTACTGGCTCAACGGTTTTTTTGGGCCCCAATCTAACTAAAAAATTGAGGCCTTTTGAAAAAAATCTATTAAAACTCTTATTTTTTATTCGGGTTTGGGACCTACAATAACATACTAAAACGTTTATAGTTGACGGAGTTAAAATTTTGTTTTTGTAATCATGTATTGTATATGTATAAATGTTTAGATATTATGTATGTATATTAATAAACTAAAATAGGCCTCTCTTCAATAGTCCGATTCATCATTAATTATTCAATTGTCATATTTAATGTGCAAGCTCATTGTCTAATATAAACTTAAAAAAACAGGGGCTTTAATTTTCGGGAGCCCTAAGCCTGTGTACTAGCAATGTTTTAATATCGCTATAAATTGTATTGTTGAAAAGTATGTGTAACACTATGAATCCTAGAACCATTAAAGGAAAGTAATCTCCAACTTCGGTTAGAACATGTTTGGAATATATAATTGACACTTTGTAGTTTGTCTCATTTTATTTCCTAATTTTCTTATCTAGTACACTATGTCAAGTGAAATCGAAGAACAAAATTTAAAAGCATGTTCAGTTTTTCATATGGAAGTGACTAACTCTTGTAAGATCAAATAATACCATTTTTGTAGTATAACTTTATATTTTGTTATCATTTCTTCCTATATAGCATTTGAATTTACAGTTTATCGTTGCATCGGCAGGTAGCAAGTGATCCATCAGGTTGGCGTTTGAGGTGAGTCTTACTTTTTAGTGTTTCTTGTTGTACAAAAGCCTAAAAATGATGGTTATACCTGTTTTGCATACAGTTTGCAGAAACAAAGGTCTCCTACTAAAAGCTTCAAAACTTCAGATCAAAATTCACCCGCTATGATTCGAGCCATGGAGGTTCAGCGTAGTCTTGGAAGTGAGTTTCCTAGCTGTACTAAGATGATGTCTAGATCTCAAGTCAAGTGTGGTTTCTGGTTGGTAATGCATCTTTCTTTAACTGCTAGCTTGTAATAAATCTTTATTTATAAAAACACCACAAAAATTAAATTGTCACACCCTTCTCACCTGATTGGTTTATAGGGCCTTCCCCTTGAATTCGGCAAGTCATTTCTACCTCAAGAAGTTTTACTAATTGTACTCAAAGACGAAGAGGGGGAGAAATGTGAAGTGAAGTATATCGCGTACAAGTGTAAGAATTGCCAATCAGATTAAAACATGCCAGCTCACCACGACGAAGGAAGAGTTTGAAAGATAGGATAAATCCCCGAAATCAATGGAGCTTTTAGGCATGAACGTTGGTTTTTTGCGCGAGAAGATAAGTGCACTTGTGACATTTGTGTTCGAGTCAAAAGATGCCTTAGATGTAAAGAGGTATACCGAGGCAAAAAGCCAACATCAACGTGTCAAAGACAAGGTAGGTAGAGTTGCAGCAAAGCTTAGGGAGATGGAAGAAAGTGAGAAAAAGCTTGAAGGGATTCGGGTGTTCTAGAACAAAAAGTTGAGAAGTATGAAAAAAAGTTAAAGGAACAGGTTGATGCATGTGGTAGGCTATATCAGAAAAAAACGAGGTAGGCTATATAAAAAAAAACGATATAGGCTATATCAGAAAAAACGTGGTAGGCTATATCAGAAACAACTTTCTGATATAGCCTACCACAAAGCATCAACCTGTTCCTTAACTTTTTTTCATACTTCTCAACTTTTTGTTCTAAAACACCCAAAATCCCCTCAAGCTTTTTCTCACTTTCTTCCAGCTCCCTAAGCTTTGCTGCAACTCTACCTACCTCGTCTTTGACACGTTGATGTTGGCTTTTTGACTCGGTATACCTCTTTACTTCTAAGGCACCTATTGACTCGAACACAAATGTCACAAGTGAACTTATCTTCTCGCGCAAAAAACCAACGTTCATGCCTAAAAGCTCCATTGATTTCAGGGTTTTATCCCATGGCTTTTATGTTTATAATAAACTAGAAAGTTACGACTGATGAATAAATGAACTGCATTTAGTATGTAAATGTGTACTTTTTTTGGTTCAAGCCAACATCAACTTGTCAAAGACAAGGTAGGTAGAGTTGCAGCAAAGCTTAGGGAGCTAGAAGAAAGTGAGAAAAATCTTGAGGGGATTTCGGGTGTTTTAGAACAAAAAGTTGAGAAGTATGAACAAAAGTTAAAGCAACAGGTTGATGTCTTGTGGTAGACTATATCAGAAAGTTTTTTGTGGCTTTTCTGCTTATAATAAATTAGAAACTTTTGACTGATGAATAAATGAACTACATTTAGTATGTGAATATGTATACTTTTTTTTGTTCAAACCATAAAACTATTAGGTTTTATGATAACATCAAACGACACAATGTTGCTTCTTGGAATAATTTGATGGGTGGTTATATCTTTCACAAGCAATGGGATAAAGCCTTTGATCTCTGGGAAAATATGAAAATATAAAACATATATCCAGTGGCGAATCCAAAAAAAAATTCACGGGGGGCGGAGATTTTTAAGGGTAATTTGGCTATCACAATACAAATATTTTTTTGTTTTGATTCAGATCAGATCAGGTCGGATCCGGTTCATTACCAAAAAACATCGTTAAAAAGATCCCTAAAATCTTGTATTTTCATATATATCAAGAACTACATTAAAGCAATTATACTCATAAAAATGGTTATATATGATGTTTATAGCAATTATACTCATAAAAGTGATGATATGTAATATGTCTGAAACAATTATATTTACCGGTAAAATGGTTCCCAAACTTTTTAATGCTGATGATGTTTAAGATGTTTGAGAACAATGTCGGCCAATATAAATTTAGCTTGCTTAATAATCAAAAATATTTAGCTCGATATAAAATTTTTTTCTTCCTACTAACTACTTGATTAGTTGAAGGTGTAAGTACTAAAAATTTACTAGGTTAGAGACCTCGGTTAGCAAGAAAATATGATTCGTTGAAATTTTTCGTCAGGGTGGGCAAATTCCCCCCTCCTCAATATGTAGATACGCCCCTGCGTATATCCCAATTCTATCACTACAACCTCAGCATACGCGCACACATAGGGGCGGACTTGTGGCTACCCGATGGGGTCAGGCGCACCCTATGAAAATTTTGGTTTAATAAGTATATGTTCGATCAAATCTCGACCGACCCTCAAGAAATTTTGATATCGAACCCCACGAGAATTTTGACAGTGAACCAAAAAACAAACTTAAGAGGAAGAACAATTACAAACTCTTAAAAATTAGAGAAAGGGCAATAAATTTAGGATGAAGAAAGGTAGAGAGGTGAACAATTCCAATATACCATTATGTTTCTTTTAATCGGATTGGAAACATTATTTCATATTCATAATTATAAAAAAGGGGAAAGTGAATATTGGACTCTTAAGCATCTAAAAATTATATGCGAAACCAAATAAAACTATACCGTTTTGAGCAAATTTAACTAAAAACATTTCTATTCAATTCATTCCCCTATTTTCACTCCTGTAATTTGGGTTGTATTGCTCATACGCTTTGATTAAAATTACATAAAACTAAATTCACGTTTACAAATTACAAACAAATTAATTTAATTTGACTCGTTATGTTTACAGAGGTTTTGTAAAGATTGAATTGACGAAAATCGGCTTAATGATTAAAATGAAATAGGTAGAAGTTGAAAATTGTGATTCGAAAAAGAATATTATTTAATTGTTAATGGATCCTAAAAAGATTAAATAGAACTAAATTATTACGAGTTAGCATCTATTAACACTTTTTCTTATGCTGTTGCAGAGTCTAAGTTTTGAATATCGGGATATTACAACCAACGATACAAAATAGTTTTAGGGTTTCTTTTTAATCGAAAAATAGAAATAGATGAATACTTGCCAATTTAATTGAGAAGAGTTAAGAACAAAAGGAATAAAATTATTTTAAGTTTAATTTGATAAAAAAAATGTAGTTTTCATTGGTTTCGCATTTTAGCTTAAATGTTTAACAACCCAATATTCACTTTCCTCATCTTCCATAATAAAAGAATGTTTTAAAATAACACTTGGCGCAATTTTAAACCATCTAATTTTAATTTTCCTGTTTATCTCTCCTATTAAATAACTAAATTAAATACTAATAATATTATTTAATTCCTTTTGAGATTAAAAAATATTTTTTAATAAATTAAGAAAGAGTTGCTTTTATAAATGTAACTTCTAAATAAACACTATTTTAAAAATAGGAAATTTTTTTAATACAACAAACATTTTTTTAAAATATGAAATATTTTAAATGGTTTTTTAAATGATTTTTTATAAAATAAAATAACTAAAATTAGGAGTTATTATAGAAAGTTTTTAATATTGATATTTTTTAAAACGTATTGTTTTGGAACAAAATGTTTATTTAAAATAAAGCAATAAGGGTTTAAAAACAAAACTTTAAAACAATGATATCATGTTTTATTACTTATATTCTTACTCATATGTAACTTCAATAATATCGTTTTATAATTAATAAATTTTTATTAATAATTATTTAATATTTTATTTATTCAACCCGTGTAATACATGGTGTATTAACCTAGTATAAAAATATATTGATCATCAGATGTTAAAAACTAGTTCAATATTATAAATTTATATTAGGCTAAAAACCCTTGTAATACACGGGTTCAATCATTAAAAATTATTTTTAATTTAAAAATGTTCGTATGTCATAATATTATTGTTAATACATTGCATATCGATTTTTGTGGTTAAATTTTTAAAATCATCTAAATCTAATATTAGTAGCTTTTCTTTATCAATGCTTATAAGTCTAAATAATATTTAATATGAAATGAAATAAACTTATAAATAAGAACCTTAGCTAATAAGCAAATTATATTAAATATGAGAACATCCATAAACATCTAAAACCTTCTTTATATATAAACTTGATGTTCTGTTTGTAATTTTACCATCATTATCTAATATTAATAATTATAAATCATGTGTACTTGTAACTCGAGATAGTGCAACATAAAGCTTGAATCGATGTCAAGGACCAAACATGCAATAATTACACAAAAGTTTAGACTATCGTTGCAATTTTTAAAGTTTGGAGACCAAACATGCAATTTGATTAAACCATAGGGACTATTTATGCAATTTTCTCTTTTTGTTGACCAAATATATAAATTTGTTTCATGTTTACATCAATTAAAACTAAATCAAAGTTTCATCCTTTCATAAACAAAAACATAAATCAGTCAAATTGATGTAAAAAAACCAAAATACTAAAGTTTATCTTGAAATCAAAATCTAAATCCTTGAATCATACGGACCACTGCTACTGTTGTAATCAAGATTTGTATATATGAGCATTGAGTTGAGACTTTATTAAAAAATCTGGTGTGATTTAAACTTGGGGTGTGAATGCTATAAAATAGATCAATGAAGCCGTAAAAGGATCGTTGAGTTGAACTTGAAACATAACGTGATTTAGGATAAATCGAAACCATGATATGCTTGTAAATTGAAAAATATATAAAATGGTTCATCTTTCCATTTGAAAATCTATATCATGATTTGGGGGAATCGAAACCATGAATTGATTATTTAAGACCCTTGATTTGATGAAATATCTAAAATCATTTCGGAATAGAAGACGCGTATAGGTTTCTTCTCATTTGCATAGGACGAGTGAATTAGAAAATCTTTAATTGATAGTTTCAATAAGCAAGAATCCAACACGTTTCATTCTACAATTTTAGTATAATATACACTGGAAAAACTCATTATATTACATGTTTGATAGATATAGAGTCAACTTGTTTTTTAGTAAGAAAAAATATCAACTGTAAATTGTAATCTATTTCAGGGTGGAAACTATCACAAATGCTTTTTGTAATGAGTTTTCAAAGTAGGGTTGGTAGAAAAATAATTTAACAAAATGAATGTTTTCAAAAATATCTGCCAAAATGGGTTTTTAATGAAAAGTAAAATTTTCTTATTTATAATATGATCGGATAAAAGTATTTTTGTTTTTAATAATGTTATTTAAGTAAAGTTAAAAGGATAAAGTTTCAATAAAATAAAAAGTAATTTAGCATCTTTCATGATTTTGAAAAATGTTTTATGTTATTTTTATGAAGATTTTCTTAAAACCTTTTCAATACGTTTTCTCATACAAAAATATTAATACTCTTTTATCAGTATTTTTTAGTGTCTCTTTATAGAATACATGTTTTTATATAGAAAAGATAATTGTTTTAAACATAAATTTATATATAGTAATAATCATTTATAAAATTATATACATAAAAGATAAAATAAACATCATATACATACAACACTAGTTTCGTCTTGGGAGCTGGCTCGATCTTGACATATAAATTTCAAGCTCAAAACCATTATTTAAATGAGTCTTAAAATAAGTTTGACCTTGTTTAAGATTATCTTAGTTAGATTTTTTTAGCGAGTCAGTCCCGAGTGGCCGACGAGACGATACGACTCGTTTCTCCCCTAATTGTTGTTGGGAGTCTATTATCAACAAACATGCCCTCGGTAATTGAGGATTACATTTATAGTTTGTAAAAAAAGTAAAAATAAACCATTAACTTTTTTTTGTTTCATCATGATATGTATATAAAACATTTTTAAATAATGCATTTTTTGTTAAAAATAGTTTTTCTTATTACATCTTTTAAGCTACTTAAAAACATTTTCAAAAAATAAATATTTTTTAACAGAATAAGAAAAAGGTGCCTACCTTTTTGTGAAATTAAAAAAAATTATAGTGAAAAATCAACTTTTCAATACAAAGAGACGATTTAAAATTAAGTCAGATTGAATTAAAAAAATAAAAATAAGTTTTAGAAAAACTTTATGTTTTTTATTATGGCGTATGAATAAAATTGTTTTACAATTTTATTAACCTTTGTACTTAATTCTTTTGTAAATAAAATTATTTTAGAGTGAAATAAATTTTACCAATAGCATTATAGTGAGAAAATAAACAGTTTCTTAAACATCTATTTTGGTTAATAAATTATAACAATTGTTGATTTTATCCAAATGAACTATGACTAAGAATAAAGGTAAATACATTTTTAAGCGGTAAATCAAATAAATGAAAGCTTAATAAAAGAACACGTAGCACTAAAGATGTTGTTTTATTAATAAGTATAGATTCTAATCATATCATCTCATAAAAAAACATAACACATCTTCACGTTTTCTTTAGATTTAACGTGTAAAGATACTTTTATATTAAAAAATACTAAACATTTTTTGTAAGAAAAAAACATAAATTGTGTTGGTTTTTATGTGTAAAAATCTCTAAAGCACTTTCGTGACAAAAACAAAACATATGTTGGTTTTTATGGTATTTGTGATGACATGATCTCGCATCACTTGACATAATATGATATCACATGACATGATATGATATATGATATAATTCGATTGAATATTATTCGACATAATGCAAAATATACGCTTAGATATCTTCGCCCGACGGTCTATATATACAGACCTTCCCTGTGAACCCCGATCCATTCATCGCTCTTCTCCTTCACATTAATGCCGTAAAGCTCTAAAGATTCCTTACCATAGCCTTACATTCATACTTACTTTGTTACTTCTTCTGCATCTTCAGCCGATAAAAGGTAAATTTCTAACACTTCTTAATCTTGTTGTATTTAAATACTTACTTTTCTTGTATAGATCTTGATACGGTATAAAATACTAAATTTACAAAATTATGAAAACAAAAAAGACGCCGTTGTTGGAAAATCTTCAAGATCATAATCTCTTAATCTTCTCCGATCATAACCTCTGATTATGGAGCCACATTCAGTCACCGAAGAACTAAGCTTAACGGTAGCACAATCTGATCCCAATCCTACCGATAACGACACGATAACCCACACTTCTAGTGAAGATAACTTGATTTTATCTCAATTTTTGAAACTCTCTAGTTCTCAGCCTCCTATTCTCGAAGCTCCTTCATCGGTATCTATAATTATATCCCGTTATGATGTTGTCATATTGTAAATACATTTGCTAGAATCAGTTAGTTAACAAAGGATTTGGGTGTGTTTTTGACAGAGTAGTCTTCGAAAATCGATGCCGACTAAATATGACGATTATCATCTTGACATGCAAATAACTCCAGGTAATTGTTTTGAATAATGTGTGACTCGTTTTTAGTAATTATCTTTTATTTATATTAGAGAACTAAATGATGAAAATAGTTGCAGCATCTGCTAGAAACAAGAAAAACAAGCAGTCGGAATCTCTTTCTTCAACTGTGGCGCGAAAAGGGGTTAAAAAGCCTCGAAAGTCCCGTTGTCACAATCTATTCCCCTTTCAGACCACCTTATCGAACATCAAGGAAACGATAATGAAGAGGGTGGCTTAGAAGCTCTAGCATGCTCTAGTTCAACCACACGTTATCTTCCCTTCCATGAGGTCAAATCCTTTAAAGACTTCCAGATTCTAGTCAATGGCCTCAGCATCGACGGTGAGCTGCCCAACGATGTTAGTATGGGTTATTACAAGCTTTGCATTTACAAGAAACAATACCTTCATGATGGTCTTTCAGACGGCTTGTATGACAAGTTTGTGGTGGGTATGATTGGCGAAATTGTAAGTATTGCCAATCAGATTAAAACCTGTAAGCTCACCACGAAGAGGAAAAAGTTTGAAAGATAGGATAATTCCCTGAAATCAATGGAGCTTCTAGGCATGAATGTTGGTTTTTTGCGTGATAAGATAAGTGCACTTGTGATATTCGTGTTTGAATCGGAAGGTGCATCAAATGTAAAGAGGTATGCCAAGGCAAAAAGCGAACATCAACGTGTCAAAGATGAGCTAAGTAGATGTGCAGCAAAGCTTAGAGAGTTGGAAGAAAGTGCTAAAAAGTTTGAGGGGATTTCGGGTATTTTAGAACATAAAGTTAAGAAGTATGAAAAAAGTTGAAGGAAGACGTTGATGCACTGTGGTAAGCTATATCAGAAAGTTCTTTGGTGGGTTTTCCGTTTTGTGATAACCGGATAAATTATGACCGATAAATAAATGAACTATATTTAGTATGTGAATGTGTATTTTTTTGTTCAAACCGTAAAACTGTTAAACTCTTAAGCCGGGCACCAACTAATTTGTAATTTAACAATTAACTATATATATAGTATAACAAACACGTTAAAATTGACTTACAAAACAATGACTCAAATTATTTATATCATTAAACGTAAGTGATGGTTTGTGAGCTTATAATTTGGCCACCAAACTCTTATAATTTGTAAAGAGCCCCGTGCGTGTAACAATTTGATGTCGCCACACCTATTTACCTTTCATCCTACACTTTCATCTTTCTTTTTCGCTCATCAAACACCATCTCTTTCATATTACTGACTAGTTTACGTTAAAGTAGCTAAGGAAACTAACTAATATATAACTTGTATGGAGAATTCAAATTTCACTAGTGTTGCATCATCTTCAATTTCTTCTTCTTGTTGTGAGTGATGATACGCAAGCTCTGTCTTAATATATCGACTTCACGCTCCCTCCTTGACTGTTGTTGCTCTATTGAAGCTATATGTGCTTGTAAAAGTTGAATTGTTTCATCCTTTGCTCTCAACTCTCTCCTTAGTTCATCAACTCCCTCTTCTCTACAAAATCCTCCTGTCGTAATCAACAATTAGAATCATAAAATTAACTAGAAATGTGTGTGCGCGCTTAACACACAATTATTACCTTGATGGGTGGTTTGGTTAACGAGATCATAAGTATATATGTGTGCGCGCTTAATACAAGATTATATATTACCTTGATGGGTGGTTTTGTTAATGAGATCATCAAGCTCAATCTTGATTGCTAGATACAATCTTTTCCACTTGTCCACAGCCTCCTTTTCTTCCAACATTTCTCTTTTTCTTGTATTTTCATATACAATCTTTAGCCTCTTGACTTCCCTTTGCAGCCATTTCCGCTCTTGCTTCCACTCGGACTCTTTAAGTGCATGTACCATGATATCTTGCTCATGCACTTGACTTTCGGTTTCTCGTAGGCACATCATCTCATCCAGCTTTTGTTGCAGCATCTTGGTTTTCTCTCTCAGCATTCTTACCTCGCGGCAGCTCGTGGTCTGGCACTTGGTTTGTGAACCACCCATGTTAATGTTATCTTGCTATATGTTACTTGTTGTCTCATCTTATTTGTAGTGGAAGTTGTAAATGCAGAATGACATAAATGTGTGCAAACGAATGAGGGAAGGCTCCTCAAAGGCTCCTCCATTAATGTTTGTAGTAATTAATGAATATGCTCGTGACATGTGATATTGGGGTTGGGCCATTTGAAACTTAAGTTCACCGTCTTTGTGTGATTTTATGATCGTCAAATAACAACCTATCCAAACTTTATTGATCAATGGTGGTTGAATACTCGTGCTACATGAGTACTCATGACGAGTCGATCTTACAAAAATTTACGCGGAAACATACATAAAAATAAAAACGTCACAATAATATGTTTTAAAAGAAAATGACGTAATGAAATAACATTCTTGTGAAAATTAGTGGTTTATGTCGTTCAGCAACACGGAAGCTATTATTAAAACAAACAATAACAATCTATTTTACGAACTCAAGTAAAACAAGATACATGTAAAATTAATCACAAACATTAAAACAGCTAACAAGCTTAAACTATACCAAATTTAAGAATGAATAAACAAGCAAGAAAAACAAAAAACAATTAAAAAGATAAAAAAAATAATAAAGGAATGTATAAAACTGGATTTGGTTATGCGACTAGAAAACTGAATTTCAAATTACAAAACTCGAATTTTATAGAGGAAAGAACTTTAAATTTTGGGGCCACGTTGGGAACTTGATTGGCTTTGCCGTTTGCCCATTCTCTTTTCACCTATTTATTTCTTTGCTTATTAAATAAAAACAATAAGTTAACTTTAAGTTTTATTCATGTTGGTTGAAATTTATTTATAAGCCCTTGTGTTGCAGCGGGGGCATAAAACCATGTCAAGTAGCACCAATGACACACCACCGTCAGTGTCCACCAATATCGAAAAAGCTCGTATTAAAAAAAATAAAAAAAAGGTAAAAATAAAACCGAAACAAAAAAGTCTTAGTTTTTGCCCCGCGCTACGCGGTGTGAATTTTGTCGGTTTTCTTCATACTATGTAGTGTTAGTGTGTTCATTATCATCACGGCTTGTCGAAAACCATACCCAAAAAAAATACCAAAACCACCCAATAAAATACCAAAACCAACCGCAAAAAATACCAAAAATACCCCAAACCCAAAAAAAAACAAAAAAAAAACGCCAATATACCCCAAAACCGCCCCAAAAAATGCCCCAAACCCGCCCCAAAAAATACCGTACAACCAAATATGCATAATGTACAACCCAATATGCATAAAAAAGTTGATAATTAGTCTTATTTAAATATAGAAAATTTAATTTTCTTTTATTAATATGGATAAAAAATTTTAAGAGTTTATTTTTCTCACTCTTAATCTTATTGAATAGAAAAAATTTTATTGATTAGAAAACATTTAAGATAATGTTTCTTAAAAATAGTTAAGAAAAAGGTTTTTAAAAAATTTCTTAAGCATAAATACGTAATGAACACTATCTGAACTTGATTGTAGTATATTATCCCAGTAAATTGGAATCTAGGCCGATGATTATTAAAAAAACAATTGAGATCTAGGTTATCAAAATACAATGCATTATGTTTTGAACAAGCACATAATATTTCTTTTTAATTTGGGCATAAATAAAGAGTTCTAATTAAAGGGAGGTTGAATTACGATCACTAAAAAAAATAACAGTGGAATCTTGTCACAAAAGTTATCATTTTGGCTAAAGAAAAGAATGAAAAATCATTAATTTTAATGTAATTTGGGAGTATTATGAACCCAAGGAATCGCAGGTTGTTGTTTATTGACAAAATATTGAGATGCAGTTCATCAAAATACAATGCATTGTGTTCTGGACACTCTGGAAAAAAATCTGTATTTTTTCTATATTTTGGTATAATATATACGTAACACTGTAAAACCAGAGATCTCTTAAATTTTGATCAAGGGCAGTCGCATCTACAAACAAACTAATTTGGGCCTCACTTTGGACGTCAAATTTCAAAGTGTAGCTTACAAAAATCAACAAATATCAATAAAAGATGTTACCTACTTCAATAATTACAATAAAAAACAACTAACTATAGACCAGTTACGTCATGATGGATCATAGGCACAACAACATGAAATATTGCACGAACCTACATCTTGTTTGCTTTTGGCTATGAAATCCATAGCTCAAGATCATAAAATCAAACTTGAATCGAGAAGAACATGCAAATGTGGTTATGCGTGGGAAGATGATGGACAATCCTTGTTGTTTGAACATTTAACCCCCACATATGAAAATAATCCTTTTATTTGAAGCTAAGAAACACCGATTGAAGTATGTAGATTGTAGAATCATCAATTTATAAAGATGAATTGTAGAAGAGTGTGGTTTTTATCAATGATAGAGTTATGGGTGATTGAAGAACGTGACTAAGAATAAAGAGGGGGTAATGAGGAGTTGATAAATTACGTTACTTGCAATATAACCGTCTAGTTTAAAAAGTCAGGATTAAAAATTAAGATCTTTCAACGGTTATGATCAATCGAAAAACGATTATCAACACACTATAAAGTTTCTTTTTCAGACAGAAGCACTTTTATACTTGTACAAGCTTTCAAGTGTGTGTTTAAGGTATGTTCTTCACCTAAAAATCTTTCCCAAATTCTCCTCTTTTGAGCGATGGCAGAAGCTCCGATCAACAATGGAGGAAGTTCTGATCTTCAACTCGCCATTAGTGAACGAAAAACCCCCAATTCACCAGAAACCCAAGTCACCATCGCTCAAATTCCAGCATCAAAAATCTCTCATCTTGCTCCCTTAACACCTTCATCGGCATTATCGGTCTGATCTCTCTACAATCTCTAACTTTAGTTGTAAAGTTCGATTCTTTGATTGTTGGATCTGGTGTGTTTCTCTTAGGGCAAACGCAAGAGGTTGAAGACAGCGAAATACGGCATTTCTTCGATCAATGCGGTGAAGAAACGTTCGTCTTCGAAAGATAAGGTTTCTCGTTAATTTACAGATTTACAGTAGCCATATGCGTTTTATCTGGTTAGACGTTGGTACGGAATCGATTGATGAAGCATTGGTGAAGATAGATGAACATAAAATAGCATCATTAAGGTGTTGGTGATGGTAGTTTTATGTCATCTTGCAAACCCCTAAGTTTGAATTGAAATGCTTCCGATTAATATGGAAGTGTTTCAAACCTGAATATTACTTGAAAAAATCTCATATTTTGAAAAGAAAATGCAAGATTGAAAGATACATTGTTTTAGAGAAAAAGTAATATTATTTCTTAATGAAAAAACATTACATCAACTATTGGTCTAAATTTAACAGATATATACCGTGAATTAAGGAAACCCACTATTCAGTTGTTTTACAATTAGTAATGGAATCAAATAAAATGGGGAAATAAACCATATTTTGTTTGTAATTATACTCTAACAAGTTTTATGTTTAGATTATTTGTCTTGCCTTACAACATGGTTGTTCACTAATGTAGTTCAAGTTTTATACTAAAAGAATGATGAACTGATAGAACAGAACGAAAGTTAACTGTTTTGATCCAAGCAAAAAAACAGTTTGTAGCATAAGTTACACCGGATACAGTCTCAGTCATCATAACATGAAATTTACAGATTACTTTTCTGATGTACAGGCCGTACGTGATCCTTCAAGAACGAGTTTGAGGTCAGTTTAACTTCAAAAATTTCATCTCTTTGTTAGGCTAAAGCTTTGTTTATTAAATTTACATGCAGTTTGGGAAAGAAAAAGGCAACTAAAGTCTCTAATGCTCCGCTTCGAAACTCACCAACTATGATTCGAGCAAGGGAGATTCAATCAACCCTTGGAAATGAATATCCTTGCTTTATTAAAATAATGCTCAAATCACATGTTACCGTTTGTTTTTGGATGGTAATTCAGTTATTTAAAATTTTGATCGGCTTCATGAACCAAAATGTGAACTTACAACCCCGGTTGCAGGGCCTTCCATTGCCTTTTTGCAGAGCGTTTTTACCAAAAGATGACACTTCAATGGTAGTTGAAGATGAAAATGGAGAGCAATGTAATCTCAAATTCATTGCACACAAGTTTGGGCTTAGTGCAGGGTGGAGACAGTTTGCAATTGGACATAAGTTGCGCGAAGGGGATGCTTTGATCTTCCAGTTAGTTGAATCCTGCAAATTTAAGGTTGTAATCTTGTTCTTTTACGTATGTGTGTTTCCTCCTTAATACATTGTGTGTGGTTTTGTATATGAATTATGATTATGATGACAACTCATAGCATTCTTTGTTCTTGATCCACATGAACTAGGGATAATTTGAATCTCTATACATATAATCTCGGTTTTCAATTTCTAGGTTTACATTGTAAGGGCAAATGATTCAAAAGAAGTTGATGGTGCTGTTGATGTTATAAACCTTGATGCAGATACGGAACACATTACTCCAGGTTTGTTAAAGATCATCAATGCAACTCTAGGTGTCAATTTTACTTGTAACTTGTGAATGGATCGATATGGTTTTGTTTGCTAAAAAAGCCAACTTAAAACAAAATGGGTCAAAAGAGATGAACATGTGACATGTCATGTTGGATTAATCGGGTTTTGTTCACCGGTCATTGTTTGGTAGATTACGGGTCACGGGTCGGTAATTTGTTTGATTGTTTATTAGAGTTTAATTAGTCGAAGTCATAGGCTTATAATTAGTTTGTGGAGTCAAATAGTGGGTAGAAAAGTCCGATTTTTTTGCTTTCATTTAGTCCACGTCGCATGAGTTTATTTTATATATATATTTTGTTTTTAGTTGAATGCAATACATAGTTTTCAGAATCCTTTTTCTTCAAGTTCACCATTTTCATACGTGAGTTTTGGTATCTTTGTGTGTGTTATTAAAGGGGCCTGAACCAACATTTGGTATCAGAGCCTAGGGCTCGAGAGACGGTGAAGCCGGTTTGAGAGTCGACCGTCGAAGGTTGTAGCCCGTCGCTGCAGGGCAAACGCAGCAGGGGACCGGGTTCATTTCGGGACAGCAGGTGGCTGTTTGGGACTCTTCAACAGCAGAAGATGAAGACGGGAAGTGTTTCGGTGCAACCGTTGTCGTGGTGGAAATACCGTTTGAGACGACGGGGGTGACCGGTGATAAACATTGGTTTTTGGGGCTGTTAGTGGTGATCAAAGGGGGCTTGCCTTTTGATCGGGCTTTGCTTGGAGAAAAACAAAGGGAGACAGCAGCCTGCAAGGTAGCTTGCTTGGCTACTGTGTACGTGAAAACATCAAGATGTGCTAGGGAGCTTGGGTGTTTTCTTTGCTTGGGCATTTAGGGAGCAGCAAGGTAACGTGTTTGCTTGCTTCTTTTGTGTGCTTTGATCGGCTTGTTTCGTAATAAGGGGAGACCGGCGTATGAGCATGAAAAACGGCCAGGAAGGATCCGTCAAGCAGGTGGCTTTGGATTCGGTTCGTTTGGCAGATGAAAGAAAGCGTTAAAGGTTGTGTGACCTTGTTTTCTTGGTCGGTGGAGATGCCTCTTTGAGCAAGGTGATCGGTGAAGGTTATGGTTGTCAAGATTAGAAGAGATTGGAGAAACTACACGTTGTTAACATTATGGTGTTGGAGTTCAAGTCGGGTGACTTTGGATGTGACCGGAGAAGAGGTCGTTGATCCGTGAAGAGTCAAGACGTTAATGAACGGGGTTCCAGCGGATCCATGTTAGATGTTGCGGTTAGAGAAGACTTTGGACGTGATCGGGGTGAAGATCGGGTGTCCGGAAAAGTCAAGATGAAGGAGATGATGATTCGACTACTGTGACGAGTGTGTAAACAAACCGATTAAGGGGGTGAATGTTGGATAATCGGGTTTTGTTCACCGGTCATTGTTTGGTAGATTACGGGTCACGGGTCGGTAATTTGTTTGATTGTTTATTAGAGTTTAATTAGTCGAAGTCATAGGCTTATAATTAGTTTGTGGAGTCAATAGTGGGTAGAAAGTCCGATTTTTTTGCTTTCATTTAGTCCACGTCGCATGAGTTTATTTTATATATATATTTTGTTTTAGTTGAATGCAATACATAGTTTTCAGAATCCTTTTTCTTCAAGTTCACCATTTTCATACGTGAGTTTTGGTATCTTTGTGTGTGTTATTAAAGGGGCCTGAACCAACATGTCAAAGGTTGCCCATAAAACCTCCTAAACCGTTCTATTTAAGAAATTTAGATTACCGTAATCAAAATAATATAGTATTTATATATCATAATGCAAGCACTAATTTATAGAAAAGTGTAGAAAAAAGGCGGACAAAAGGTGTTTTAGTTGATAAAATTACTCATTTATCTGGATTTGTTTTGACCTGTTACCCAACCGGCCATTTCATCACCTCTAGATGCAAGTATGCCACTTCTCTTTTTTAATTTTTATATTAATTCACCCACTGCCTACACAGCTACGGTTAAGACGTATCCCAAATCAAGAGGAAGAAAACGTTTGAGTTCGAGTTCTCTTCCCTTAACCAAGGTTGAAAAGAAGCACAAAAGGTCTAAACCGCGTACTCAGCTCAGTAGCCACCCGATGGACCATTCTGTGGTCAACTTACAGGCTCAAGGAGGTTCCCCTAACCCAAATCTTTCACTTAAAGAAGTCAAAACCTTCAAAGACTTTCACATTATGATCAACAATCAGTGCATTGATTCAGAGTTTTCAGAAGAAATCCGTAAAAGTTACTACAATCTCTGCATTGGGAGAAATGAAATCCTTCACGATGGTGTGCGCGAAGGCTTGTACTACAAGTTGGTGGTGGGTATGATTGGTGAAACTGTAAACATTGCAAATATGATTAAAAACTGCAAGCTCACCACAATGAAGGAAGAACTGGATGTGTGGGATAGTGACCTGAAATCTTTTGAACTTATGGGAATGAAAGTTGGTTTTCTACGCGATAGGATACACACACTCGTGAAACTTGCAGTTGAATCTGGAGATGCAAAACGTTATGTGGAGGCCAAAGCAGAAAGAAATCGGAATGAACACGAGATCAAGATTCTAGAGGCAAAGCTGGCGGAACTATATGAATGTAACAGAAAGATTGATGGGGTTGTGGATGATTTGAAAGAGAAAGCTGAGAGGTATGAAATCGAGTTCCAGAACAAGGTTAATGCACCATGGTAGCCTTACTGCATTAGCAACCAGTTTTTGAATCGAAGCTATGGTCGCCATGCTGACTTGTATATATGTTGGCCTTGTGTGAATCGTGTAGATCTTAACGCTAGAAGGGTTGGTCCTTTTGTTTAATAATAACTAGACGTTTGATCAACTAAGGTTAGGTTCCTAGAGTTAATTGGAATCTGAAATTCAAACTATTATATGTTGGTTTAACAACGTAGGGATTGTAGTTTAGTGACGTTGGTGATTCCTTTACATAGATGTGTGAAACTTAGCTTTGTTCTCACTCATGTGAACTCCGCTTGTAGTGATTAAACTTGATAACTTCTAGACTTAGATGGCTACAACATGCTAACAGTTGGGCGCGCACCGTATGGGTTCATGATGTGATCCATGCTAACCGCACTCGGTTGGAAGTGACTAAGCAGGTTACGTTCTCTGATTTCTATTAGTTCATTGTTATGTGTTTATTTGAGTATTGATTGTTGGTGATTTTGATATCTATCAAGTTGTCTAGGTGAGTAAGATTCATTTAATACCAAATGAGAATTTAGAATTATACATTGATACATATTAGGATGTACGGAATGAATAGTTGGTCATGGTGTTGTTAAAATAGTTAGACGCTAGTCCGACGGTGATATAGGGATGAATCCATTAATCGAATCATAATTTTGTGTATACTTTTGCAAATTTATATATAATTTAATACTTTTTATGAATTAATTTGCAAGTTGGGGGATAATTTGTAAATTGGTGAATATTGAGGGGGTTAAATGAAAAATACACAAACTTAAATAAATCATCTAATCCTAAAGTTAAAATAGCTCGTTCCCCTTTCATAGTTCCAACACCGCCGGTCGCACCCTTCCCTCGATCTCGTCACCGGAGTCGCACATCCTCACCAGAATCAGCAAATCCGCCACTGGAATGGGAAAATCCGGTGGTTATTGTCGATGGAACACCTAACACTTCTGATTACCGATTACCACCTAACACCTCTGATTTGGTGAACTCGAAGCGACCAACCTCTAATTAGCGACTAATCGGATGCTAATTGCGATTTTTACAACATTGGTTGGTCATGATTATTTTAATTTCTAGTTAAAGACCTTGATAGTTTAGGAGGCTGAAGTCCACAAAAGGGATCGAGGGAATGAGGGCAATACCTTTAGTAGAAGGGTCAAATTATACATGTGTTGGTAAAGTCTCTTTTATATTCAAAAGATCAATAGTTTTTGAATCTAGCAAGTTATATTGATTGTTTTTAAAGTTATTCTAAAAAAGATTAATATAGCTTAACATTTTTTTGTATAAGTCATCGAATTTATTTGTTTAGTAAATCCAGACTAAGGTCATTATATATACATTTGTTTAAACAACAACAGAATTGAACCAAATACAATAAAAGAAATACACCAATTATCTTCTAGCTCAGCTTTATACATTAATCATGATAAGAGTAGAGTTTAACTTCGTCCAACACCCCATCCATTAACGGGGCCTTCCCATGAAAAATTGCTCCATTTCGCGTTCCATCCATAGAAAACACAAAGTTGCCATTAGCCTTCTTTTGTTTTGCTGGCATTGGCTTGTAGAAAGACCCTCATTGATAGGAATTCTGTCATCGCATTGTATGTGTCATTAAAACTATCAATGTTTAATTAATATTGTTGTCAATGATCTTTTAAATTTAGTGATTAAAAGGAAGATTCATGGTTTAAAATTTAACATTGATAAATTATTAGTTACTTGATGTTAAAATTCTAACCAACAGTTCAAAAAAATATTAATATTGTTTAATCATGCTTGTTAAATTTGAATAATTATGACGTGTAAATTTATAGGGTTTTGTTACTCTTTTCGCAACATAGTCCGGAAGTCATAGGTCAAGGTAGATAAGATCCATGAGTTAGAGATGCATAACTATGGTTGTACCATAGGCATAGAGAGTAGTACGGTACAGAGCATCTCGTGGTGTAGGACAGGTGTCCCACAATTAACGGTTACGGGGAGTACTTGAAGGTTAAATGTTTGTGTCAGTCAGGCTAAAGATGAAGTACTTGTTTGTACTTCGTGCTTTCATTGTTTTTCACACCCAGCTGTTCATTAGCTGTTCCTTCTTTGACTTCAGTCAACGGTCAACACTACTCACCCAACCACACATTAATTAAAGTTTAAACTCTTTTCATTTTCCATTTAATAATATCTTTCTTAAAAATGTTTTTTTATAGGAAAACACCGAATATTTTTCTAAAGAATTTCAATCTATGTTTAGGAAACATATAAAGTAATTGCTGCATATTTTATTAGCTACCTTTTAATGAAACATATACATTACTATAAACGCAATATCGGTTTTTGATTTTTTAAACAAGTTTTAAAACATAAAATATTTTACTTGTCATTCGTAGTTTGTATTTTACAGGATTTTGTACAAGTAAATTGCTTTTTAATACTAATTAATGTTATTATTTTAAGAATATAGAGATGCAACCATTTAATGGATTGTAAATATAAAATAATATTGTACGGATTATTATGGATATTCTACACTAGAACAATCTAGAACTCTAGAAGTATGATTATTTAATATTAACACAAATGTTTTTAAAAAGGGTTGAGATAATAATATATTTAGAAAACCTTTATAGTAAGTCTTAGATTTGGAACTATTATTTTAATACAGAAAACAAATATAGAATAATATTCAGGGGCAAGAATGGAATTAGAAAATTATAGGAGAAAGGGGTATGAGGAGCGGGATACTTGTAAATGTTTGATACCAAAAAGACAAGAAAATAAAAAGGAGAATCTTGTGAAAGAGATAGAAGTTGAAGTCAAATTGACTGTTAGAGATCCATTTATCCATCTACCAAAATTACAATTTCACCCCTCATCACCACCATCTAATCATACGCAAACTCCTATGGTGATTCCACATTTCACTCAAAATACCTAAGACAACCTCAATCTTCTAGCTAAAATTACAAGAATAACCCCATCCTCCAATAAAAAATCACCCCCCATATCATCTCTTTACAACAACATTCATTCTCTTATTGCATCCTAAACTCGATATCCCTGCAACTGCTGGTTCCTCCTCCTTCATTCACCATTTCCTGCCATCACAAGTTCAAATTGAACATAAGAATATGTATGTACATATATGTGTGCATATGTAGTTGTGTAGGTATGCAAAGATTTATAAAATTACAATCTTGACTGAAAAAGATTCTACTTCACAAAGGTATCTGTTAATCTCTAAAACATAAGTATATATGTGTGTGTACACAAAGATTTATAAAGTTACAATCTTGAATATTGGTATTACTTTAAAGTTAATCTCTAAAGCATAAGTATATGTGTGTACACAAACACACACACACATATAAAGATTTATAAAGTTACAAACTTGGTTATTAGTTAATCTCTATAACATAAGTATATACATACATGTGTGTAAAAATTTATGAAGTTACGATCTTGACTGTGAGAGGTTCAATTTCATAAAGAATCATAAAGCTACTAACTTAAACTTTGGTTAAATCTCTGAAGTATATGCCAAATAAAAACTAATATTTTATGTTTTATGGGACAGATTCCATTTTAGGATGGTGCTTTAGCAGTTTTGCTTAAAAATACATATTAAAATGACAATAAAATAAGAAATCTTGAAAACCGAAAGCAATCAATTATAATATTATGTTACAAATATATTTAAACAAAAACCTGTGAAGTTTTGGAAGCAGCATCTTGACCCGACCTCGACCCCGACCCATCACCCTTATCGGATCTTTTCGACCCAATATGCGACTTCCGGAGCCCCAAAAACCCCTTCCACCGCGTACCCGAAGCCTTCGGCGGCCGGAACGAAACTCCGGCGGAATCATCATCTTCTCCGGCGAGCAGCTCATCACGCAGGGTGGTCTTCTGCCCGACAACAGACCCACCACCAACATCCTTAAACGGCAACAACCGACCCTTGAAGAACAGTTCATCAGCAGTCATCATGGAGTTGTTCGAAACAGAAAACTCGAAATCAGAAGACACAGGCGGAGCAGTGTAGTGATCTCTGGTGGATTTGATGATTTGTGAACGAGAATGAACGGAATCTGCGAAGTCGTTGGAGAAGGAGATACGGGGGCTGATGGGTGGGTTGAAGGTGGACTTAGGGTGGTCGGAGTTCTGCTGGTGGTGGTTATACATGGTGATGGTGGTGTCTAAACATGCCATGAAGATGAAGGAAGCGGCATAAATGAAGAAGATGAAGATGAAGATGATGATGAAGATGAAGATGGAGATGATGAATATTATTATTATTATTATTGTGAAGAAGACAGAGGGGAGTCTGAATCACTGTTGCAGGGGGGATGAGGGTGTATTTATATATGTGGGGATGATGGAGTTGTGGGGGGAAAATGTGTGAGCCTCAAATTTGAATCAGAGGTAGTATTTAAGTTTTCGCCACTTTATGTGTATTATCAATAACTTTATCTGATTCAAATGTGTCTTGCAGTTGACTCGTGAATCTAGTGGTCAAAGTTCATGTATTATCGTTACCGAAAGAAATGCTTCTGAATATATGGTTTAATAAGTGGAGAAGATTATAGCTGATTAAATTTTGAGTTGTATATTATTAAAACTAGAGTTTTATATAGTACTTATTTCTATATTTGATTTTATACTTTGCTGCATTTTGCTACCTAACTATACAAATAAAACAAAAAGTTTAGAATTGTATTAAAACCTGATAACAGTTTTATTTGCAAACTATAACCAAATATACATAACCAAACCAGCGATGTTTAATCTGTAGAACAAGCATAAGTAAAGAAAGATGAAAATTGCGTAAAGCCACAAATGATTTGTTAAAAGATATATTTTAGAAAGGGAAAATGAGTTTTTTTATTAACTTTGGACATTGATAAAATATTTAGATGCTTTTAGTATATATTATTTATTGTGTTTATGTTTTGCTATGAAATTATTTTACAAGTACCAAAGTGTGTTAAAAACGAAGTTATGATCAAAGATATATCGATACTTGAAGTTTGGTGTTTGGATCTGTTACAATTGAAATTAAATCAACATAAGTGGAGCGGATGAAAACCCTATTCCATGTAGGTAAAGATAGAATTTTGAAGTGATATATAAGCGAGAGTTTTGCTTAATTATTATATTTTAAAAGTTAGATACAAGTATAAACCAAAGAGTGTAAAGCACCCTAGCTAACTCGCACTCAATCAAGCGTGTGCTTCATGTGACGATAGGAGTAATATGACACCTTAATGTCTCCCTTTGCACAGGACCCCAAACAAAATTTTGAGTCCGAATTCAAGGATCAACGTGTGGTTCCATAAAATAGCCCAGAACGTGTGCCCTACGGATTGGAGCACGATCGAATATAGGTAGTGGGGAACATCGAGTGGAGCAGCTAGTAGCGCAACACAATCTGTGAAGCATTGTCGGGTGCGAGGGCATATATAACACATTGCGCTGCATGCAGATGGGTGCGAGTATCTACACGCTGACTACAGAGCGCATGCATGGGTTGTAGATTGTGAATGCAATTATAGGCACGTCCAAATCCAACTCTCTTTCAATTCAATATGCACCAGTTACGATTGTGCACAATTTTACTCGTTGATAATTCGGGTTTTTGTGTCCATCCTAAAAATATAGTGACCTTGATGGATGATTTTGAGAAAAAGATAAAATGAAATAAATTTGGAATAAGATTAATATGAAAAGCATGATGGAGGGAGCTTGTCCCACTCCATGGAGCATCAGCTTATCATGTGATGATAGGATGGTTTTGTCATGACGGTCAGTATTTCATTTATTTGGGTCAGTATATTTACTATTTATTGGTGGCGGATATTAATACATATATATTTCTTCCTATTCATATCTCATTGGTTTGTCGCGACAATATTAAATCGTCATGGGGTTTTAGACTGGAGAAAATTAATATATGATATAACTTTATAAATATACTAGAGAATAGTTACGTTAATAGTTATGTACTTATGTGTGAGTTTATGGTTACATTTATATATTTATGTGGGCTCGTTTATTTGTTATAGTAATGAATGTGAACTTTATTTCAATAAGAAAAAACACATGTTATGTCTAATGTGAAGTACATTCGTTGTACTATATGTAAATTAATAGTTGTGTATCAGTGTATCACATTTGCTAGGGTGCTGCAACTTTTAAACCTAAAAAATAAAAGATAATTCTACGTGGTTAATGCTTATAGTTTGATATTTTGATGCATTTCTTTATATCTGTAACAACCAATCAAGTCATAACAATATAAGCATGTTATAAGTACATGCGTATACCAACCCATTTTGATAAGGTATGATCTCTTACTAAAGTGATTATTCCCATTAATTAAGGGTCTTTGTTTTAATTATACAAAAATGTGTTGCATGGTGTCCTATTTCAAATGGTTATGAGTTGTGATGTAAATTTAGGATTAGATTTAGAGTATGTGTGAGTTGTCGTTAAAAAAATTTATTCTCAACATTTTCCATCTGCCTCTTGTTTATCAAAAGATCAAAAAACATATACTACAAACAAAACATTGTATTATTCGAGTGTATCAGTCTATGATCAAATCGATGGCTGAATCAAAAGATTGAAAAACATATACTACAAACAAAACATTGTATTCTTCGTGTGTATCAGTCTATAGTTAAATCGATGGCTGAATTTTAAGGTGAAAGCACCTTCCAAACGCTCTCAAGTTAGCAAAGGGACGAGAAGTTATGAAAGCTGTGAACATGTTTAAGGTAAGAATGTCAAATAGGTACAAGACGTTAGTAATGTATGATGGTTGGACTAGAGTGTTGTTGTCGATATGTCTTCATGGTTGCAAGGTGATGGTTAGATAAGTTGACCACTAGTCACTATCGTCTTTGCTTTATCCATATGATGTAAGGCATTAGGAGCTATATAAACGTCACAATACGAATGTGACACATTTTTTGATATAACAAAAAGATAAGAAGACACAATCATTTGTGAACAAATATCAAACTTCAATAATTATTAAATTGTATTATGTAAATTATAAAAAATATATATTTACAAAACATATTTGAAGCAAAATAGAACCCTTGAACTCCACTTCATCATACTTTAAAACAGCTTGACCTCCGCTTCATAATAGATGTGGACTTATTTATTTATTAAACTGAGTTATCTTTAAAATTTAACCAATTAATTACAATAAAATCATTATTCTTTTCTTTTTGCTTTTAATAAAATAATATTTTTTATACATTTATTATTATATTTTCTTCTTTTTTTATTCACTCGCAACCATTTTTCAAAAATATTAAACAAATTAACAGGGATGAAATATACTTTATCAAATATACAAATAATTAGTAACATTTCTCTTCTCTCCCCTTACAACCACCCACAATTATTTAATATAATACAGAAAACAAAACTTACAGAAATATACGGAATCTAATGTGATGCTCTTAGAGCATTCACATCCCTTTCTCCGTCTCTATTTATATAATTTAACTACAACACGCATTTATCTTCATTTGTTAATTTTAAGAAACTCTCACACGTCTCATTTTCCATCTCTATTTTTATCTTACTTATCAACACATATTATATTATTTTTTTCTTTTTTACACACTTATAATAACTATATAAAAAGTTAATAGTGTCTCTCTAAACATAGAAAATTAAAGATATAAAATAAAGAATGCAATGTTGACGTAAATTTTAGCATTACTCCAAATTATTCTTTAAAATATAGAGATGAAGCACATTTAGAGTATAGGATTTGAATTATTTAAGACAAGTATTATATTAGAGATGAATAATTAGAGGAGTTAAAAAGATAAACATGAATAAAAATAAAAAAGAGAAATGGGAAAGTGACTGCATGGTCAGATTTGGGTGTCAAAGCATCGCAGTTGCCATTATTGTGAAAGAAAGGCAACTCTGAAGCTGTTTGCCTGTTCCTGAAACAGGGGTTTTAACATTTTCTTTGTTTTAATGTTACTTACATAAATAGCCCTTGTACTTCTTTCAGACTTCATTTTCATCTTAAATATTATCTACACAACAAATTCATAAACATTCAAACCATGTTCATGCACATTCAAATTAAATCCAGCTTTAATTGTACAAGCATTAATTAATCATAATAAATTCCAAATTTGAGAAATATAAAAAGGAAGTATAATTTTAAAAAGGAGTTACAAATCATATTCTACCAAAATTGAAGTTAAAATAAAAGTTTGAACAAGACTAGATATGTAAGCGAGCCTATCCAAGCACGACAGGTCTAAGTTTGAGCCTTGCTCATTTAATTTAATAAAATACGAGCTCGGCTCGTTTAGAGCTTTATTTATTTCATATTTATTAATAATTTATTATTTTATTTATATATTGTAAAATAACTATTATGTATATTTATAATTATAATCTTATATCATAACTTTATATATGATAATAATAGTGTATGAATACATATAAATGTGTTAAACAAAATTTTATAAACAAAATGATTGTTTAGACTCAACTCTCAAGAGTCTATTTACGCTCTATATGTGAAGCTCAGGCTCGTTAAATGAGCCATAATATAAGTTCACACACTAGCTCCTTTAAACTCGGTTTGATTTGAGTTTTTAGCGAGCCAATCTTAAGTATCTCATGATTGACTCAACTTGTTTACACCCATATAAAAAGTGTATGAAAATGCATCATATCATACTTACATTACTCGCTCGTGTATAACGAACTTAGCAATAATACTTGATGTAAGACCACTTAATTCTTCATTTTAAGTAATTATTTTGCTGACATAGCTACCGCATTATTCAATTCAGACCGTCAATAATGGTCTTTCTTATGATGTCCGAAGGACATCTAGGGCTGTAAACGAGCCGAGCCGAGCCACGATGGATTCGAGCTCGAGCTCGAAGCTTATCGAGCAGAGCCGAGCCGGCTCGAAAATTTTAACGAGCTCAAAACACCGGCTCGAGTTTGGCTCGTGAAAAGCTCGAGCCGGCTCGTGAAAAGCTCGAGTCAGCTCGTGGCTCGTTCGAGCCGACTCGATTTAATTTTTTTTATTTTTTCACATTAATTTATATGAAAACACAAAAAATATATATTAAGGCTTTTATAATTTGTTGGGTACTCCATACTTAGGGGAACAAAGATCATTATTTTGAATATAAACAATTTACTATCAAGTTATATATTTTTTAAACAAAATACTTAATGTTTCTAAAAAGAATCCATTTTTATTTTAGAAAACCTTTTTAAATCCTAATATAAAAATAATAATCATAATAATAGTAGTAGTAGTAATAATAATAATTATTATACTATATAAATATATATATATATATATATATATATATATATATATATATATATATATATATATATACATACATATATTATATGTACCAAGTCACGAGCCGAGCCTACAAACCGAGCCACGAGCCGAGTACGAATCGAGCTAACCCTGGCTCCAGTTCGGCTTGTTTAGAATTCGAGCCGAGCCGAGCCGGCTCGTTTAGATACGAGCTTTTTTCGAGCCGAGCTTTTATCGAGCGAACTTCGAGCCACGAACTTTTTGTACAACCCTAAGGACATCTGTCGATGGTGACTCGGTGCTCTTAAGTTTTATCTGTTTTTAATAAAACTAATAAATCACCTAATAAATTTATAAATTTATATTTTGTATGATCAAAATTAATATTTCATTTATCTCACCTTTTTTTAGTTCACTTGTTCTTGTTATTGATTAAGAAATTTACCTAGAACACTATCATCCACCAAGAACACATAACTTTGCACCCAACGTTAAATCAACGAAGACTATGACCATCATGTCCACCAAAGCCAACGGGGGCCACCAACCACGTCCACCGTGGCCACCACACGCTTCATCTCCCTTTGCCCCCTACAAATATAATATAATTTTAATTAGCACAACAAACGTATTTTTGTTTAATTCTGAACATTCCGGCGTGACGTGTTTATTACCAAATAGATTGTGATATAAGTTCTATTTAGAAATGTATGTTTTGATATAAATTTTTTACATGCCACTAAAACCTTCAAATTAAATATAATCTGTTTTAGATTTTTCCTTAATAATCTAATGTTATTGTAATTCTAATATACCGTTACAATTTGCTAATTTCTACTAACGTTTCGATGTTTTATTTAAAATCGAGTGTTGCAACGTGCTTTAAAATGTACCAGTTATATATCAAAACTTTCAAGGAAGAAACCAGCATAACTGATTATGCATTAAGTTGAGTCATTAATATATTTGAAACGTGAAATATTGTGATGAGGACCCTAAATTACTCGGATGGTTTCGTGGTAACATTCATGCCGTTTTGATATTTTGAAATCATAAACGTTCGCTAAACAAGATTGAACAAATGGAACATTTAGTTTAACCCAATTTTTCTAAGCCCAATTGAATTAGCCCAACAAAGGCTTTTAAAATCATAAACCAGCAAGCAGCAGCGAAGGTTTTTTTTTTCTTTTTTTTTTTTCTTTTTGGGCCAAACAATCTTAGATATTAAAACATCTCAAAACACTCTAACAAGAAACTAGCGTGGTGATAAGAAGTTACGATGACAATGATGAAATATTAAAATTTAAAAGTACACCAACAATCCCAATCTAATAACGACAATTTACTCATTTTTTTAACCCAAATAAAAGATGATACCATAATATCACCTATCACCATGTCCGCATTCCTTCATGTTGAAATTGCAAGTAGCTTCGATCCACCTCTTTCAAATGTGCCATATTGTTACTAGTACAATTTATTATGTATAACATGCTTAAAACTATTATTAAGTATTTCGTGACCCGTATGAGTTAAAGGGGTAACATCGAAAAGAAAAAGACATATTAAAGAGACGAATTTAAGAATAATAACATCGGTCCGGTCAAGTCAAATCATTTTAACTAAAAACACCATAAAATGGGTCCACATTAAGGCAATACAATTGGTCTGTATCAACCGAGTAACGTCGGACCCAAGCACTGAAGGCCTGGTGATCTCCAAATGAACCAAAACCGTAGCAAAGCGCATGTTAAAAAGGATGAAGAACAAAATTATTTGATCACAAACATTGTTGATCGACACTTTTATTAAAAAAACTGAATATTTGACACCTTAAACATCAACCAAAAAATCATATTTATACTAAACAAAACAAATTCTACTATGACTTATACTCTTACATTTTATAAATTAAAACAACTTGATAAACATCAAACTAAATAACTAGATAAACATAATAATTAAATAATAAATAAAAGACTTTTAATTAAACTAAAAGTCTGACCATATAGAATCTGACCTTTAATATTTTTACGTGAATTAATAAAGATTAATTCCAACAAGCACCATCCTGACATGCTGTAGGCAATAAAAGTAGCACAAATCTTTATGTGCGTCGGTAGACTTGGCAATTATATATATGTGGCCGGAAGACCACATGATCCTGAGGTAACAATCTTTTATTCTCGAGCGACACGAAAGAAAAGGCTAGCTCACCCATGGCATTATTATGTCAAATACCAAAGGGTATAAGTAGTCCATCGAAGGGTGTATCTCTAGTAATATTCAACTCAATCTTTTTTCCAATACTATTTTACTCCATTCATGCAAATAGTTATTCACACTCAGGGGCGAGGTATAGAGAAGACCGGGGGCCGCCGCCCCCTCTCTTTTTTTCGTCGTCGGTAGTGTTAATTTTTAGTGCGACAATGTAGATTTTTGACTCGGTAGTGTAAATTTTTATAAAAATATCGAGTTCGCACCCCTAAAAAATAATAATTTCGCCCTCACCCCTACGTGGATGTTCAAGCTCCGCCCTGTTCACACTGGAGTTGGACCACGAAAAAAAAAAAAAGAATTCCTCCTTTGTGGGAAGACTAATAGTGTTTAGTCTTATGCATGTGATGTTACACTGGTTAAATCATTCACATTCGCAGTCATCGGTTGTTTTTAAAAGAAAAAGCTCGTAGTTAATTCATAGTATTGATCTAGTCCAAACTTCACATCCTCAATAGTGACTTGCTTGATCATTTTAAGAAACTGATGTTAAAAACTGGTTAAGTTAATGTCAATTATCAATAAATTGTAAACAAAAAACAAAAGAACAAATGGAAATCTCAAATAGCCTTTCTCCAATAATCTCCTTTATTTCTTGCAAAAACATAAATACTTTGTTTACCAAATTTATACCTTTTATTTTTACACAATCATATAACATATAAAGATGCCAAACTGTGTCATATATATATAATATAAGCAATAAAAAGAGAAAACTGTCCTACATAGTAATACCAAATGACACACACGATTTATTCAAGTTACTTTTGTTTTTATCGTAGAGATAATCCACAACCAAAAAAAAACACATTTAGCATTATAATTTAACATTTAAAACTTTGTCCCTTGTAAAGATTCGAGAAACTTCCCTTACGTATTAAGCAAACAAACCGGACACTTGATATACGAACACGGCGACACGTGACGCCGTTTTGCATGACCACAAATATTATTATTATATGTTGTCTTCTTCCGGAAGAAACCTCTCAAAACTTCCACAATTATTATTTATCAAACTTATTCAAACATCGATCATAAACGTCATCAAGCACCTGTGATGGTAATTGGTAATTGGTAAATCATCGAGCCTTGGTGCATGGTTCGTGTTTTTGTTCCTGCAACTCACTGTAGTAATCACTCTCGGGGAAATTAGTCTTTGCTTTGACCCCACGGAAGTGTATTGCAGCTCTGTCGTAAGCTCTAGCGGCTAGCTCCGCCGTACCGAACGTCCCCAACCACACCCTCACTTTCCGCCACGGGTCTCTTATCTCCGCCGCCCACGTCCCCCATTGCCGCTGCCGTACACCCCTATACTGCCGCTTCCTCTTCCTCCCACCACCACCACCGTCGTCACACGGTGGTGCATTTTCATTTTGCCAGAAGAAGTTGCACCCCAAACAACCCTTGATGTTACATACCTCACATACTTCCATTGGATGTGCAGTTAATGATAATAACGATGATGATGATTGTGATTGTGATGATGATGAGGGTGGTGGGGTGTGATCTGTGTGGCCGGAGATTACGTTCTTGAGGGTGGAGACGATGACGGAATGTTCTTCTTCGGCGGTGAGCTTACGGCGGAGATGGTGGTGTTGATTGGGTTGCATATTGTATTATTGTGTGTTGTGTTTGGAGTGAAACAGTTGGAGGGGGTAAGTCAGAATGGGTGTTTATATAGCAGGGGAGTTGGTTGTACACGGTGGCGGAATGGTTGAGGATGACAGGCCACGTGTGAAGCTGGTGTGTGGTTGATTTGGTTTGCTTACGTCTGCATGGGGATGACACGTGGTGGATGTGGGAGTGAAACGTGGCACGCATCGAAGAGGTTGTTCGTTTGGAGGTAAGTTGGTTCTTGAGTTTGGTGTTTTTCTAGTGATCCTACGTGGCGCTTATGGTTCAAAATTAACTTTTTTGGTTTTAATATTAAGAGAATGATAAAGAATTGAAGTAAGGTTTGAGTATTCTTTTTATTCGGATTAAATAAGTTTGATCAAAGAGTGTGCTTCAGTAGATCGAGTAATTTAAATATTCTACAAAACAAATGTTTTTTTTATATCTTTTATAGTTATCATGGAGTAGGCCGGTAACCCGGGTTTATCAGCCATCAGTTCTCAACTCTAAATACTTGTAGGGTGTGTCCTTCAAAAAAATGTTTAAAAAATTTGTAGGGTGACTAAAGGGGAAGTAAAATATTGAAGAAACTGTTATATACTCTCTTAGTTTTTTTGCTCTCAGTTTAAGAAAAAAAGTATCTATGTATTATGTGTATATGAGATCTGTGGTTTGGACTTGAAATCCGAAAGAGAGTTTCAAAATTTTATCGGAAAAATGCCAAAAGTCATGATATTTATACACTTTTAAAAAAAATTATTTCGCTTATTGTCTCGATAAAAATTGTGCCAACTCTAAATGCTTGGAAAAGTGAAGTTAGGTTAACAAACCTCAAATTCTCCATGTCTAGTTAAATGTCTAGTTAAATGAAAAGGTCTAATTCCATGTAACCGGGGTCATAAACCATATAGCTTGTTAGAATATGAGTATGATACGTGATAGGTTAGTAAAAGTAATATGATGTTTTTAAAACCGCACCGGATAACAAACTAGTCGTCTTACCAATTCACTTGTCGGAGCGGTTGGACTAATCGTACCGATGATATTATAATAGATACAATATGGATATCGGAATGCTAATTTAACTTTAGAAAAAAGAGATTTTGAAAGGGAAAAAGAATTGGAATCTGGTTCTGACTACCCGGCCAGTCCAGTTTAACCGGTCTCCGGTCTGACTAGAAACCGGCCGGTTCAAAAAATCCAGATAGGCATAACCGGACGAGCTCTATGACCAGTTCCCGATCCGACTGACAGGTCCGATGCGGTCCAGTTTTTGAAAACACTAGCGAGACCTCTAACCTCAAGTTCACTAAATATTTATATGTTTGATAGATTACATATGCAGCTACTGAAATCGCCAGTCTCTCATAACGACTATAAAGATGCACCCTCTTTTGAATGTATTCGGTGAGCTATTATGTATGTAATGAATGAGTTGTTGGGTAGTACAATATGTCTTGATAATGATACATCATGTATTTGTGTGTAATTCGTTGTTATTTGTTCTTGAAGATGAAAGAATGGAGGCTGTAATAATGAAACATCAACACATGTAGGATGTTTTTAAAATATATCGTTCGTAACTACACGTTTTAAATGAAAACAAGATAATTCAAAATGCTTAAATTACATTAAAAATTATGTTCTAACAATTACATTAATTTTAATAGTTATTTAAGTTATTTTATAAAGACGATTACCTCCAACAATTGCATCAATAAGATATACTATATATGTAGATGTATGGTTACAACTTACAAGTTACAACCCACAAATCCACAATTGCATTAATAGGTTTTGCCAGCCACCATTGTACGTGTCGATTATCGGACATTGTATCGGCCCAACAAACAAACATATCAGGCGAACAGCAATTGAATAGGCCCAACAGCAATAACCCACGATTTGAATCAGCCCAACACCAAATCAACCCATTTATTCTTTCGTTTTCAATGCACCCTGTAAACGCACCGAAAACCGCATGTGACAAACTGGTCTAACCCACCATCTGTTTTTATTCGCGACTCGGTCTTAATCAGGTCCACAACATATGAACCATCATAATTTTGTCATAGTAACATGTGAGTTATCAACTTCTAAATCTTCTCACCACTACCATATCTGATTTTAATGCGCGCGTTGAAACACTGTTTATAGTTTAAGAAACCCTTTCTATATGAAAAAAAAAACTTTTACGCAGTTTGGGACGTTTTCTTTGCATGAAACCAATCATGTTACAAAGTTTAATATCAATAAAATCGTATACATTTTAATTTAATATTAAAAATAATCACATTTTTAAAAGGTTAAAGAGATTCATCTATTAACAAAATATTGTTGACCGCAAATTGCAAATCAAAACATTTACTATGTTACAAACCAACTTACTACAATTTAGTGATTTACAGACTTCAAGTCATTGGCACGCTTCCTGTCGTAAATAAAAAACTAAATTTGATCCGAATGATAATTCACACACTCATCTACTCTCACTTCCAAACTACATCAATTCTAATCAACTCAATGCTAGAATTTGATCCTAAGTCTACTTTAAAGAATTTTTTTATTTTTACCATTGTGTTACCAACCAAATGGCTTTTATCCAAAATAATTAACTCGTAATCGTATATTGACTTTTAAAGTTATATTTAATATAATCATCTATTTATCAATTATAAGTAATGAGAAAAATAAATTGAAGGTTTTGTTTGAGCAAATTTAACGTGCTAATCAACTCCTCTAATCCTCTATTATGAATCTTTAAAAAGGGTGAAAATGCATTTGGCCTTCTGGTCTAAGGGTTTTCATATAGTGGTTGGTTTATTTCTTGATAGTGGTTGCATTTGGCCTTCTGGAACGTTAATAGTTGTATGGACAATTTACATCTCGTCTTGGGAAGACTCACTCGGATAGTCGAATATTAAGAGCAATCCAAATACTATTAAAAAGTTACAAAAAAAAGAAGATGAAAGTGGAGGTGGTAAAAGGCAAGAAGCTAAAACTGTAGGGTGGTTTGGTGAACATTTGACGACTAAACAGTAGCTACGACTCGAGTCATCGTTACTATGTTCACGCTCTCCGTTAAGTTCACACGTGAAGTGTCAAATGATGTTTCATTCATAATATTCAAACCATCGTATTCAGTTCGACATATGGCCCCTACTATCTTAGTATTCCACCAGAATAATAGACAATATTTGGACCACTAAGACGAAATATAATAAATACGATAAATAATAAGTGTGGAGGGATAGAGAAAACGCCAAAAAATGTTATTTTCATTTAGAGAAACAATTATCATTTTCCTGAATGATTGGCACCTGAATATCTTCATACGATTTGCACACGGTAATTACGCGCCAATCTTAATAATCATATCACAATTTAAATCATATCACGAATCAATTAATACTTACAAGATGCTTAATTGTTGTCTAAGATCCACCTTAATATATGCTGACTAGAACGAATTCTCGCACGTTACGTTTAGTTTTTCCATCCCTAACACCTATGTCACACTTGATCAGTTTTGACTAAGTTCGAAACACAATATTGAATATGGACATCGCAATGATAACAAAAAGAATATTTTAGAAACGTAAATCTATGATATTAAAAATATAAAAAGAGAAGAAAATTTCCTATAAAAAAACCTTAATTATTCGAACCACGTCTAGGTTAATGTTATAAATTTCCTATACTTTTCGTCTTCATCATTGTCGGGTGATTTTGCTCTACCTATTTGGCAGCATTTTGTTGCAGAAAACAACGAGAAAAGTTTGCAAAAGTGTGTGTGTGTGTGTGTGAATCTGATTTTATACTCAAAATCACTTTGGGTTATTGAGATCTTTTATAAGTTTTTTCTTGGGTTTTGTAGGGATTCTGTTTGTTAAGATTGCAAAAGTATTGCAGGATTAGGGGGTTTTTAATGGATTGTTAAAAAGAAGCAAGATTCACTTGAAAGGAAAAATGGTCCCTACGAATTCATCGGGTGGTGCACTTGAAAGTTTAAGGATTTGTCTAGTCAACTGTTGAGATTCTTGATTGTTTAGAACATGTGTAATGGGGCGTTAAACCCATACATAACGCCACATAATGTCTCATCATCATTACGGTGGGGCGTTATGTTTAAAGGGACATTACTATTATAACGCTACAAATCACTAAATCCATAATGATGAATGTGCGTTATAGGGGCATCAACAATTACTTATTTTTTTAACATAAAGGTAATGGTGATTTGACGCTGATGTGACAGAAAATGCCCCTTAATAGGCATTAACCATTACTCATGGTCTTATAGTAGTTTTGTTGTTTGAAGCTATGAAAATAAAGCTCTTTACAGTTCAGTAACGGAGCTTGAACCATATTTTAAAGGGGGCAGGGACGAAAATAAACTATTTTAGTGGGGGCAAACTCTATATTTATTAAAAAAAATTCACTACCGGAGCGAAAATTAACGCTACCGAACCGAAAATTAACACTGTTAACGAAAAAAAGAGAGAGGGTGGGGTTATGCTACATTTGTTTCAATCATCAATTGCGTGAAGGTCTATATTATTTCCACTTTGATATCACATATGCAATCTACGTTAATGGATTATGGTATTTTGTTCTGTGTTCATTTCTTGCAAATTCACGTAAAGACATTATTATGATCAGAAAAGTCAAGTTTGGTTGCCTAATCCAATGGCTACCTCAATATATGAATATGAACAAACTGCAAGAACAAGAGTGTTGTTCGTATCTTATCATCCCCGTTTAAACATTTTGTTATTTTTGGTAGTATTATATCTATATTATTGAAAGTTTAGTAAATTACACAAATCGTCCCTTAGGTTTGTTTAAATTTCACATTTCGTCCATAGGATTGAAAAATTACAGGTTTAGTCCTAAGGTTTGGAAAAAAACACTTTTCGTCCCTAGGTCTAACGGCAGTTAAAAAGTTCCGTTAAATGGGTGCAAAATGATCATTTTACCATTTTTCTTCCTCATTCAATCCACCTCCACCAAACACCACCTATCATGACTTAAAAATGATGACAAGTGGCATACACAACCTTCATTTATTAGTATTGATAGATTATTGTCTACTCACGGGAAATTATATTTCCAGCTATAGTAATATAATTTCCTACATGCATTCGATTGTATGGAAATAGTAATAATTTCTGCTGCAACCTATTGGGGACTGCCCATAGCCTACGTGTAGGCACCCACGGGAAGGGCTCGACGAAGTAAAATGACATGAAGGTACCACCTTCTACAAGGACATCAATATGCGGCTTTTGTGAAAGATGAAAAGAGAAGAGAGGAAAGTTGGTCATGTCGATATGGCTGATGTGATGAGACCCTCCCCCGCACCTTATAATATGGTCTTAACAGAGATAACTTATAAATGAATTAAATAATTAATAAGTATGTAGCATATGTCTTAACACCATATGGATATTATAATCATCGTCGTCATTACAAGTTATGTGCCACTACCACCAACACCACCAGTACTATCTATTTATACATGTTTAAGATTAAATATGTACATTTTCAATAAAATACGTTTAAAGCAAGAAGGATATAAATCTTATTTATAAACGAAACTTATCCTTAACGTCACTCACAAATCTTTCATACATCTTTTATATCTTATAATTAATCTTTGCGTTAAATATGTTTATAAAGTTTATTAAAGATAACATATAATTTTCTTTTTGTAGGTTACACTTAAAAGAAACAATACAAACTTACATATATATATATATATATATATATATATATATATATATATATATATATATATATATATATATATATATATATATATATATATATATATATATATATGAATGCGTAAATAGATCAAGTCATGAAATCTGAAGGTACTAAAACAACTTACCATGACCCATAATCCGGCCATATGTTCTCTTAATTATGTCTTATGAAAAATTTCAGTTTTTAGAATTACTAATTAAATTGCTTCTGAAAGTAAAATTTTGTTTTATTCCGTAAGACAAACGATGTAAATACAATAATGTGTTTACGTCACATGGTGGGGGATATGAAGAATAACGAACGACGTGATCTTTGGAAATTCTCGGCATATGAATGAAACTTTATTTGATGACGTGGTGCATTTTTCCTTCCAATTTTGGTATAGTGGTAGGAAACAAAAACGTCAAATATCTTGTATTAAAGGTTACAAAATCCTTTAATAGAGAAAAAAAAACATATAATTATGTGTTACGTTGAAATGGAAAAATCTAAATAATCTCTAGAAATAGTCATAAAGACTTCACTTAGAGCATTCATAGTGTAATCCATAAAAATATATGAGTGTGTTTAGTATATTATATTGAATCGTTTTGAGTGATTGTGAGTGAAGTAGAGAGAAAATGTTATTGTTGGTATATTTGAAGAATCACTGTTCAATCCATATAAATTTTTTAATATTTTTGAAAGTGAATAAGAGAAAAAAAAGTAATGATAAGAGTATAAGAAGTATTATTTAATTAAAAATAAGAGAGAAAATATAATGATTTTTAGTATAATTATATGGATAAAAATAACAAATCCACCGTGAAATACTCATTACCAATGTTGCAATTTAAGATATAGGGAGTGGTTATTAATTTTCTACTTTTTGCTGCATCTCGTATTATCTCTTTATCTTTCTCATTTCTTCCTGTTAGTTCTTTCGTACTAGTGAGAATGATCTTATCATTTTTCACTATTTTTTTTTCTCATTTCCTCAAACTACTAGAATTTATTTTCTTAACCAATTCATAAATTTTTACAGAGCTTCTGGAGATGGTTTACCACTTTACCAATACCACTTCATGTGCTCTTAGTGCATGTTTGGCAATAGCTACTTTTTTACTTTTTTATTTTTTGAAGGGGTAAAAAAATCAAAATACCCCTCAAAAAAGTTAAAAAGTTAAAAAACAGTCATCTGGCATTGGTAAACATCATATCATCTCATTCAGCTTCACTTTGGCTTCCTTCACCTACATGTTCCCGTTGGATCCCACGGTACTCCTCCAGAGGAAAATTGGTCTTGGCCGCCCTCCCCCGATAGCGAATGTTGGCCCTGTCGTAAGCTCGAGCCGCCTCTTCCGCAGTCCCAAATGTCCCGAGCCACTTTCGCTCTTTCCCCGGGACCATAATCTCCGCAGCCCACTTACCCGAGGCCCGTAAACTCACTCCTCTATACTTCTTCCCCCTCCTCTCATCTCCACTAGTACTTGTGGTGTACAAATCACACCCCAAACAGTCATGTGGCACCCTCATTCCACACCCGCTGCATGTCGCCTGCAGCTCGGGCGGGCTCTCGACGATCATCACCACATCGGTGGGGCCGATGGCGGTGGTATCGCCTCCTCGTATGATGTGGGTGAGGGCTGAAACAATGACGGAGTGTTCGGATTCATGATCTGTGGGATTGATGATATTGTTGGTGTTCATTTTGATTGGAGAATTGAAGAAGAAGGGTGAGGTTGTGAGAAACTGAGAAACTTGGAAGGTGTTGTTGAAGGCATTATATAGTTTCGTCATACGCTGGTTTCGGTTTGAATCCGAGTGGGATTGGCAAGTGATAAAAGCCGAAACTTTTGTCATGTCGTATTGTCATTTGTCAAGTACTATTTATAAGTTTGACCCCATTTTTTGAGTTTTTTTTGCTATTGGTACATGAGGTTTGAAAAGTTACAGAAGCAACATAAAAGTAGTTGACGTGAAATATTTAAATATATTGTATATATCTTTTTGGATTTTATGACGGTAAAAAATAAATAAATGGAACCGTTGTGGTTTAAGGGAAAATCACAAAATTAAACGTTTAACTTATCCTAATTACAAAAAATAGTCATTAAAAAATTATAAAATTATTTAACCAATAAGGTAGCGTCATAAATTAAAAGCGTCACGTTAGCAAGACTTTCATTTAATTATCGCCCTTACTAAAATCTCGCCACGTTAGCGAGATTTTCACTTAATTCCTCGCCACTTTTTAAAATTTCGTCATGTTAACGAGATTTTCCTCAATTCCTCGCCACTTTACCAAAAAGCAAATAAATTAAATTTTTGATGCCACATAAGAGAGGAGTTTATAAAAAAATGTTAGTTTTTAGGGAGAGGTTGTGGGTTGGAGTCTCATTCTAAACAAAAAAGTTTAGTTTTTAGAAATGAGGTTTCTCCATTATCAGTTTTAGGTTTCTTCCGGAGTGGATTGAGGTACAATCTCGACTGGAAAATGGATAGGTGTACGAGATTAAGATAAAATATATTTTGCGAAACAAGGTCGTACATTAATTTGTCGTTTAAAATATTAATTAAAAAACTAATAAAAACCAATTATTTGTTTACCTCGTTGCTTTTATAATAAAAAAATACTACAATTTACATCCACAAATCTCTTAATTAGCAAAAATGTCTACATCTAGTATTGTAAACGAATCAAAATATTGAATGTTGTATACGAATCAAACATTCAGTGAGTATTAACAAGTAGTTTCGTGCATATAAATAAGAATCATTAGTGAACCGTTCAACACAAAGTACATTTACTTTCATTTATCTAGTAAATGAATGAACATGAACAATGAATGTCGTTTATTTACGTACATACCTTTAGTGAATAAATAAACATGATCAATAGATTTCATTCATATACGTCTTTTGTGTTCGTATATATTCGTACTTTTTCCGTGGAATGAATACAATGAATACTAATGTCTAAGTCGTCGAAAATGATTCTTACAAATTTCAACATCCCTGCTATAATAATAATAATAAGCAAATGATATTATTATGTTATATATAAAAGAGAAGTGCTTTTTATTTTTGTGTTTTATAAAAATTATCATTTGAATCTAAAAGTTTAAATTTATCATTCGCATTTTAAGGTTTTATTATAGTTGTCATTTAAATCCATGTAACCACACGGAATTAACACTATTAACTTTATTCGTTAACTTTCATACATCAAGGTATTTTAGTCAAAATGATTACAAAATAAAAAACTAGCCTACGTGATGAAATTTATGTGTTCAGTCTCTTTTTATGATCACCATTGTGAATTTGAGATTTAAATCACATGTTTTATAAAAGAAAAATATAAGGATAACCACCTAAAAAGATTTATTTATTTTTATAAAGCATACACCACAAAAAATATAAATAAACAAACAAACCATGTGACACAAATACTTTGAATTATAATCATAATAATCACAAATCATCATACAAGTAAAAAAACAAAGAACTATATGACATTAAAAGTCCATTAATAATAATCATAAACGACCAATAATCGTAACCACAAATAAAATTTAAACCAAAGAATTTTATGGTTCAACAAAATGGGCAATGTAACATACCATAACTACTAAACCAAAAAAAAATATCAAGACAAAACAACAATAAAAACTATGGAGTCAAGTTATAATTGCAATAAGTCAATAACCAAAACAAAGTGAACACATAAAACCCTAACATGGAGTTGTTCTTTATTTTGTAACTGTATTAACTAAAATAACCCTTACATTAGAAAGTTAATAATGGATGTGGTGTCTAAGCCTATTTCTTTCTGATGTATTAGTCAGGGGTAGTCAAATGTATTCAAATGATAATTTTAATAAAATTTTGGGATTCAAATAATAAAATTTAAACCTTTTTTATTCAAAATATAATTTTTATGTAATCACAAAATGAAAGAAGCACTTAGCTCTATTTAAAAATATAACTATAAAAACATGATTATAGATGTATGTAAAATATAACATAGACGCACGTAGATTAATATATAAAAAAAACTTATGGCAATTTATTGAAAACTTCGCAACAATTGTAGAAATGTCATATAAATATGACAAAACTTGAAATAAATTACAAAAAATGAAGAGTTTTGACATTTCAAATAAATTAAAAGTAATAATTGTAATGTGGTTAGAGAAAAAGGCCACATCAGCGACAGCGAGAGGTGATGGATATTATAAAAAAGACAAAGGTCTAAGGTTAGCTTTGTAATTTAAGTGGTCAATGTGTTTTATATTCCTGTAGTTTAGTTGTGAAATTGGAATATATCGCAAGGGCCAGGATCATTATTATCCATTTTAATATGTTAATACGCCCTATGAAGTGTTTTTAAAATCATCTGAAAATTTAATTGAAAAAAATGCTCACGTGTAACGCGTGGTGCGGCTGGTGCCTTTTGGTTTTATCGTACCAAACCGGTGTGGGTAAAATTGAAACCCCACACTATTAAAAACACAAGACAAATTGCAGCCTTTTGAAAACATCTTTTCAAAGAAAATAATTTTTTAAAAATAAAATAAAATGGTACATTATCTAACAAAAAGTTAGTTAATATATAATGTAAACTCACCTGATACAACATTTTGTAAATAGTTGTTATATACGTCATACAATCTTTTTATAAAACCTAATGCAACATTTTATATGTGTTGTGTTAGTTTTTTTTATTTTTCTATCAGCAAAATAGAAGATATTTCAGACACTAAATAACACTAAGGTGGTGTTTGTTTTTTTGAAAAAGAGCTTCTAAAGCTCTTTTGTCTGCGCCAAAAAGAGGCGGGCAGATGTTTCTCGTCTGCAGAGTGTTTGTTTTTTTGCAGACGTTTCATTAAAAAACGTCTGCGTGACCTCTTCTTGGAGAAGAGGTGGACTAAAGTCTTCACACATCTTCTCACCTCTTCTTCACATTTCAACCTAAACCCCCAAAACACCCACCCATTTCAGGTCCACTTCCCCCCTTCGCGACCCCCCCTTCGCGGCTCCCCCCTTCGCGGCTCCCACCGTCGCCACTCCACCGTCGCCACTCCCACCGTCGCCACTCCACCGTCGCCACTTCCCCCCTTCGCGACTCCCCCCTTCGCGGCTCCCCCCTTCGCGGCTCCCACCGTCGCGGCTCCCACCGTCGCCACTCCACCGTCGCCACTCCCCCCGTCGGACTCGCCCTTCTGCTCGATTAGAGGTAAATTGTTGATTTGTTCCTGATTTCTGCTGATTGAAGCTGTTGTTGATCTTGTTGTTGATTTGTTGCTGGAATCTTGATGTTTCTGCTGATTTCTGCTTGATTTGTTTCTTATTGAAGCTGTTTGATTTTTGCTGATTTCTTGTTGTTGATTTGTTTCTGCTGATTGAAGCTGTTGCTTGATTTGTTTCTTATTTCTGATTTCTGTTACAAAACAAACAGTCTGCAGACGTTACAAAACAAACAGTCTTTTTAATACAGGCTGCAGAGGTTTGGTCCACCTCTTCTCCTACAGATATCTGCAGATGTGGTCTGCAGACTGCAGACGTTTTACCTCTTCAGAAACAAACAGCACCTAAATAATACATGCACTCCCTTTGTATACCATGTCATTGAGGTGCATGTCATTAGGTCACAGAACTTCATGGAGTTTTTTTCCTAAAAGGGTGTAGGTGATAATTTTATTTACTAATTTGGTGTAGTTTGAAAAATATTTATCAATATAGTGTTTTTCCAATCTTTTTTGTTTCTCAGTCCAATTTTCATTGGATACTTTACCAAATACCTTTTAAAATGTTTTTTTTAATATTTTAAGGATGATTTCTTTAAGAAATGTTTTCTTAAATAGACTATGTTCCAGAAATATATTTCAATGTCTTTCGAAATTTATAAAATCATTTTTTTATTGTTTAACTATGGTGTTGATGTAGGAACGTTGTTAATTTATATTTTACGTAAATGCCCCCCCCCCCCCCCCAACACCTTTTTAATTTATATTTAACTAACCATTTAGATATTCAATATATAAAAATATTTAAAAAGATATTCAACTTAAAACCAATCTTTATTTCAAGAAACCCAATTTTTTTTAATTATATATTAGTATTAAACTTTTTATAAAAAAAAGGTTTTTACTTAAAATATCTAACATGATGACAAAAATGAAATTTCATGTTTTGGTCGTAAATTAATCTATAACACCTCAGGTTTAAAAAAAACAGTCAAGCAACTTAAATGAATCATTATTATACAAAAGTTTATGTCTTTTACAATGGTACGTTAAACATTCTAAAAAATCATTATAATATAACGTTTTAAAAGAAATTAAAAAATGTTTCTAAAAAAACTACTTAAAATTTAAAGAAGTCATCTTTGAAAGAATCTAAAAACATATAAATAAGTTATGTAAAGTATCCAATAAGAAAATGAGTGGGAAATAATAAATTTTGAAAGCACACTATTTTAGTAAATATTTTTTTATCTACACCATTTTGATAAATGAAATTTGCATCTACACTTTTTTGGTAAAAAAACTCGAACTTCGTGTATCGTCTTAATATAAAATAAGTACTTATTGTTGCTGTTTAATAAGGAAACTCTTATTTTTGTTTCCGTACATGTTAAGGTACTAAAATCGTCCACATATGTGTGTGAAAATTTATAAGTTGGACCACTTGATTTTAGTCAAGACACAAAACACCAAACATAAACTTAAAATAATAATCTAGTTTTCTTCGAGAAGAAAGAAAAAGAACAAGTCATGCGCTCTAAAGGTAGATTTTTCACTTAGATGGTTTACTTTGTCAATGACAGTGAAGACACTTGGAATATGCCCAAAAATTTGTATCCAAATTGTCCACCTTCTTTTGGTAAATCTCAAACATCAGCCAAAACGAATTTTAGTTTGTATTACCGTTTGGCCATTCTAGCTAAAAAGAATCGACCTCTTATTTCAATAATAGTTTTGGCAATTATATTTAGTATATAATAATTAGAAGAACAGAAGTGTAGAAGATACATCTTTAGTTCATAATTTCACGTCATGTTCTGTAAATTTATATGAGTGTGTTTCTTATATTTTAGAAATGGTTATAAGTGTTTGTGAGTGTATGAAACAGAAAATTTGGTGTATATCTGTATATTTGAGAAAACATTGTTCAACCATAATAAAGTTTATAATATTTTTTTAATGGTTGTAAGTGGGGGAAAGATAAAATTTTATTTAATTGAAAAAGAAGAAATAAAAATATAATAATTTTTGGTATGATTATAAGAATAGGGATATGAAATCTGATGTAAATGCTTTTATAGATTCAATGGGTTTAGGTCCGTTTTTGAGCTCTAATTAGGGTTGATCCACTTTCTCATTGTAAATAAAAAGTTAAAATAAAAACTAGCTTTATTAGTTGATAAATGTATTGATGTCTCTTTGGTTTTAGACCCGTGAATCTCCTAACCATTGACAAAACTAAAATGTATTGATTAGAGAAGCAAACGAAGGTTAGGGGGGTTCTTATTCGTAACTCCAGTGAAGAAATTGAAGTTCTCGGTGGCTTGGTTTGCTTGGGGCAAGCAAAATCATAGGCGGATGATGAAATCGAAGGTGTGCGGTTGTTTATCTTAACCTTCTGGCTTTGTTCGCCTCTTAGTTTAAGAAGGTTAAGGTCCAATTAAAGGCATATAGGGTCGAATACACTGAAAGCTAAAAAAAACTAGCTTTATTAGTTGATAAATGTATTGATGCCTCAAAATGTTTCCAAGTTGTCCTCCGTTTTTTGTTTTTAGACTTCATTCTTGTTATATTTTAAATAGATAAATAAATTAATATAAACATCATCCAAAACGTATTTTATATTGTATTACCTTTTAGCCATTCTAGGTTATTAGAATCGAACTCTTAATATGATAATAGTTTTGGTTAATATATTTAGATGTAATATCTAGAAGAATAGCATAAAGCGTAGAGCATACATACATTAAAGGACAGGTGTAATGAGTTAAGGTCCATTTCTGACCGAACCATTAACGTTGACACGCTATCTCACCCTAAAAATGAAGCCAGCTTCGTTAGTTAAGGATCGTCTTAATGTATGTTTGGCTTCAAACCTGTGAACCTCCTAACTAAATAACTGATGTTCATAGTTTTACATCCTCCATTCCATCTCGAGAAGACGAGAATGACATAACAACGTCACCAAGACATCTTCGAAACAAAAGAGTCTCTTCCTATGCACTGCTCCTCAAGGCCCGACAATAACTCATGATTTTGTAGAAACAAAAGGCATTGTGAGCTCAACTATGATGGTAAATGCTTTAAAGGTGAAGAGGCTAAATTGTAAGAGGCTAAAACTCTAGGGTGCTGATTAGTGACGTAAATTCTAGATGAAAAAAAATAATCTACTTTTATTAATCAATTATATTTACATCATACATAATTTAAGGGTGTGGATACTGGTACACCCCAAAAATCTATATTAACACCCCGAATTTCTATACGGCTCGTATAGCCTCATACGCGTCGCATGGGGGGGGGGGGGTCGTATAGCCCTATACTGGGCGTAAACCCCTTCTGACAACCCCTTCTGCTATACGCGTCGTATAACCCTATATACGTCGTATAGAGGCGCGTATGAACCCATATACCGCTTATGGACTCTATACACGACGTATAGAGAGGTGTCAATTTATCCAGATGGGTGTCCCTGTATTAAACCCTTAATTTAAACTCTTGATCTTTTAACTTGATGAGAGGCATGACTATCTTGAGACAAATTCAAGTCAATATTACGGCTACAAGTCAACATCCTACCTTAAAGCAACCAGTTGTCATGCCTTTATTCATTTTTATACCGCCACGGCAGGGGCGGCCCAACAGCTTAAAAAGATAAGCCAGGGCTTTAGGCCCATCCATTCTAATAGGCCACCGAAAAGTAAATTGTATTGTATAGACCATTTTTAGTCTGAGCTCAAAATTAACTAAACTAAAAAAAGAGAATGAAAGAAGGAAAGAAAGAAGAAAACCTAGGTCGGCAGGTCGGCAGGTCGTAGATCAGATAGTCAACACAAGCTATTGGTCAATTCCTGATTGGGGGTTGGGGCGGGGGGAGTTAATTGCTAATTATTCTAAATTTGTTTTAATTTTGCATATGTTTCTTTTTATTTGATTTGCAAATTGCTAATTGTTTATTTGTTTTAGCTTTTTACTTGTTATAGTTATTAGATTATAAAATCATTGAATCAATTAGGATTTGTTTTGAATAAACTAATTTAGGAATCATGAATCAACTAGTGTTTGTGCTTCAAAACATGAGAGTTTTTAAAGATAAAGTTTTAAAAGGCCTCCGATTACGCTTTTGACCTCTAAAAACGTTGAGACGCCCCTGTCACCACTCACGTATAATAATAACTTCCTGTTTAGTTCCAGCCATAAACTTTCTATCTTAATGGGTAAAGGACAAAAACAAAAGAGTCATGATGAAATATATAGGTGGTCCAAATTGGTACACCACATAAATATTGCAATCGTGTGGGTTTCGCCGGTTCAGTTTTTTTTACGGTGTTTCAGTTTTCTTTTAGGATGATTCTAAAAATGTTTTTTTATATAAAAATGTCACATCCAGATAAGACGTGAGTGTATGTGGTAGTTCACTCAAATCGTGGACGTGTTCTCTAAGAAAATATTTGTTTTTTTCTTTTATAAACTGAATTACAACTATACATACGCCTGCATTTACTGTAGAAGAGCTCGTCTCCTTTTAATTTTCCTCTTTTAAAATATGGCAACAAGAATTCCAAAACTAGAAAACGTGTTTATTTTAAATTTCGTTTAAAATTTTACTAATGGATTACCTGTGATCCCACGAAATCCTAAACAAGTTAAAAAATAGTCATCGGAAAATCACATGTTTATCGGTCATCAATTATAGAATTAGAATTTGAAGTTTAGTATGTGTCTGTTAATGCATGGTAGATTTGATTGTTGGTTATACAAAGGGAAATAAAAACGAACGTTTTTTATCTTTAAAACAATTATAGTATCATTAGATAAAAAGATAATAAACTTTTCTATGTTCTTAAGGTCAGAAAATTTTTGTACGTCATTTTGTCTTTGGTGCGGTTCATTGTATTTCTAGTATGTAAAACATAATGATAAATTAAGAACTAATTAATCTAATATATTAAAAATAATGATAATATAACATAATGATATGATAATACACAATGATAAAATATTTCATTGCGCTTTTTGTCATCATTATGTTATTTTGAAAACTATGAGTTTTGAAAAATAGGTTTGTGAAATAACATCATTGTGTACTTATTATAAAACATAATAATAGATAATAACAATTTATGTAATCTATAAAAAAACAATAACAAACATAACACATTGTGTTAACCTAAACACTATAGTTATAAAAAATACATTAATAATATAACATTATTGTGTATTTTTAATTGTAAACACAATGATAGATAAAGGATTTATATAATCTATTAAAAGAATGACAAAAATAATACAATATAATATATAACGTAAAACACAATGATATATACGTGTAACAAATAATGAAAAATATATGAAACAATGAATTGATATTTGACACAATAAACGTATTACACACAATGAGTGGACATAATAACCAAAATGTCATTTTTTTAAAACAATAAAAAACACGTGTCAAACTGATAATCCTTCTTCGGTTTTTAGACTAATTATCATTTTTATAATAACCCTACCAATTTATTGATACATGTCGAGATTCTATAATCCTGTTGCATATTTATAACAATCAAAGAATAGATAAGAAATATCGTTAAGAATGATTTCAACGTCTAAATCTTTATATTATAATATGTAAGAGCATTCACAGTAGAGTTCTTAAAAGTATGTGAGTGTATTTGGTATGTTATATGGAATGGTTTTAAGTGGTTGTGAGCAATGTTTTCAGAACCGGATCGGACGTCGAACCGGACGCCTTACTGGTTTGGTGGTCGGACCGGTTGGACCGAATTTAACTATATTTTAATTATATTTATATATGTAAATATGTAATTAAGTATTTGTTGGAAATAAGGGTGTGAAATGGAGTCTCTCTAACACCCTTGTCTCACATTGGTGTGACAAATGAAACATTATGTGTTTATATGTGATAACAAGGTGAAAGGTATTGAATGTCTTTATGATACCTTTTACACCATGACTTACCGGCGCGCAGGGGGGGTGCAAAAATGGGTTTTTGGCTGGAAAATTTGGGTCGCCCACGCACGACATGCGGACACGAATGCCGTTCGAAGTAAACCGGGTCCGCGTGAAGCCGGTATTTTGCTTTTTTTGCTCTTAATTTATGGTTTAACACCACGTTTTTACCCATTAAAACTATAAAAAAAGGAAATCCGGTCCGAACCGGTCCGGTTTTCCCGGTCCGACCAGCGGCTCGGGAAGAACCGGCCGGTTCAACTTACCAAAAACGACTCACCCCGGACCGGACCGGACCAGGCACCGAATCCCGGCCGAACCGGTCGGACCGGCCGGTCCGATCCGGTCTTAACAACATTGGTTGTGAGTGAAGGAGAGAGAAAATGTTATTGTGGATTGATATATTTGAAGAATCACTGTTCAATCCTTATATATTTTTAAATATTTTTTAAAGTGGTTGTGAGTGGAGGAGAGAGGAAAAAGTAATGATAAGGGTATAAAAAGTATTATTTAATTGAAATGGAGAGATGAAATGTAGTGATTTTTAGTGTAATTATATGGATAAAGATAAGGAAGCTACTGTGAATGCTCTAATAGCTGATAGTAATAATTAGAGAAAACTTTATAAAATAGTAACAAAGTTTTATAAGTGTTCCAATTAGGTCACTCAAATTTCAAACTAATTTAATAAGGTCATTTAACTTTGAGATGTGTTTTAATCCTATTTAATTTACCTGATTAGCAGGTAATTATTTATTCTCAAGTTTTATGAGTGTTCCACCATTGCCGCCCACCACCACCGTCGTCCCACCACCATCGCCGCCCACCACCACCGTCGTCCCACCGCCATCGCCGCCCACCACCACCGTCGTCCCACCGCTATCGCCGCCCACCACCACCATCGTCCCCCACCATCGCGGCCCACCAAATTTTTGCTAACTAAATGAAAACATTTTGTAGAGGGACACAAATTAAATGACCTAATCCTATGTATATTTAGTTCTAACTAAATGTTTACTTTAGTTATATAAGATTAAAACACCACTCTAAAGTTAAATGACCTGTTTTTTTTAAATGTAAACATTTTGTAGAGGGACACAAATTTAAATCTTAAAAGTGGAGGAAGTAAATGTGCAAGAGGCTGTAAATGTGGGGCGATCAAGTAAACTTTTGTTGACTAAATCTGACAACATCTTATGACGTTAACGCTTACGTTATACAACGGTTTCAAACTCTACACTGCCCAATCATGGGAGGTCAAAACCAAGACTTCAAACGATTTCACACCTACGTTATTACACTTTATTTGATTTTTTGTTTGTTCATATTTATTGATAGAAAATATGTGTACGGAATCAAACGAATCATTATCAATGTTGGGAATCCACGTAAAGCTAGACCATGATTCAATATTCGAAAGCCGCAAGCCGCTAATTTAAAAAAACAAAAAGCCAAGATCTAAAAGTACAACCGAGGGTGTGGACAGAAGATAAGGGTCAAGTGGCCCCGTAGAATTTTGTTTATATAGTCCAAATCCTAGGATTTGGTAGGAATTTTAACGATGATTTCATTAAATGACAGAATAAAACGGGGTGGGAGGCGTTAGCCCTCATTTCGTTTTGTTTTTAGAGTTATGTGTGCGATGTGTATAGCTTGGGTAATGAAATGCTAAAAACTAATGAAAACTACAGAAGTCATAGATATAAACGCCTTTCGTTTTGTGTTTGAAAAGTGATACGTTTCTGTGCTTTACATTTATGGCCTCGGCTTGTGGCCCTCTCGATTTTGTGCGCCATGTGCATTTTGAAACCAAGCCACCACCCTAAACTGATCTTTAACATACATCAAAAAACGACTTAAAAGGTTAAAACATGGACGTACCTAGACTATAACGAGGAGGGGCAACCGCCCACCCTAAAAAACATCCAGTGTTATATATATGTGAAAATCTCGACCGCCACTCGTAAAATTTACAATCATCCCCCATAAACTTTTGAAACCGAAGAAAGAGCAAGATTGTCTCAATCACATTGCCACTGACGAAACTAGAATAGGGTCCACCTTCTGATAGTCCGGTGAATTATATTTTTTCACTAATTGGGGGTCTGTAACCAAGTAGTTTTTTAGTAGTTTTACCCTTAAATAACTAAATTGTAAATGGAAGAAAAAAAGAAAATTATATATTGAGATAAATGTTTTTAACAATAAAACAAACTAAAATTATATTGGTTTTAAGATATGAGAGAACAAATTTATATTTACCAGCCGACATTTTTCTTATACATGTTGAATACTATTGGTATTAAAGAGTTTGGGAACAACTTTAACGATAAGTATAGTTGTTTCAAACAAATCAGACACCACCACTTTTATCAATATAATCGCTTCAAGCATCCCCATATCATCACATTTATAAGTATAATTATTTCAATACGGTTTTTAATATACATATGTAAACACAAGAGTTTGGAAACCATTTTAACAATGTTATTTGGAAATGAATCGAATCCGATCCGGTCTAACCCAAACTGAATCGAAACAATATATATATTACGATGGTCCTAAATTTTTTTTTGCCCCCCTATAAAATATTTTCAGGGTCCGCCACTGTATATATCAAAATCTCATTACACTTTTAACAATTCTTTAATTTTAATGGTTTATATTACATGTATAAACATGTCTGTCAAGTCCAAATTCAAAGTTTGTATCAAATAACAATTAGCAAAATAACTTTAAAATCGTATAGTTGGGTCAAGCAATCTAAAACACCCATGTATATAAGACCATATGTAATAGTTATGACTCTTAAGAGGCATTTTCTGTCATATAAGCACCAACCCATTAACACTTTTTAGGTAAAAACATAAGTAATGGTTATCTAATTATAATTATAATAATCCTCCTTAATCATTATCTAATTATAATATTTATGAGAAGTTTTGGCGTTATGGTGGAAACGTCCTCCACCTAATGCCTCTATAATGCCTATGGGAGTGGTGTAAGGGCGCTTTAAAAGCTATAATGCCCAGGGGAGTGGTATAAGAAAAACTACGATTCATAACTACGATAGCAACAAAATCAAATGAAAACATATAATATTGCCTAACCACAAATGATTGTATATATTTCCTCTTTTAACTCCTAGAAATTTATAAACATCCGTTCATTTTATCGCCACAATGATTATTATAACGTTAACCTTAAATCAATAAGTAATTTAATTGTATTTTTTTTATAAACATCAATATTCTTTTCACTTTAACAAAAACATAAATGTTATTAGTTGGACTTGGACCAACCTCAACATAAAAACACTGGGCTTGATTAGATTATTATGGGCTAATGTGTGTGGGCCGAAAAGCAGGCCGGCTTTAACAAAAAGAGGAAAGGACGACGAGCATCATGGCTTTCAATTTCTTTTGTGTAACCACCGACCACTAGAGGTGTACAAACCGGTTTATGGGCCCAAACCGGTTCGGGTCCCAAACCGAAACCGGTTTGGTCAAACTTGGTCAAAACCGGTTTGGCCCCAAACCGGTTCGGGTTCAAACCGGTTTCAACCTATAAAATCCCAAACCTATCAAACCGGTTTGGGTCGGTTTGGAACCGGTTCGGGCCCAAACCGGTTCGGCCCAAACCGGTTTTTTATTTTTTTATTTTTTTTTTGAAAATTTGGATTTTTGTTATATTGAAATAAAATTTTAAACTTTTAATTAAAACATAAACATTTATAACATTTATATAATTTAAACAATTTATAACAATTTATAACATTTTATATAATTTATATAATTTAAAACAATTTATATAATTTAAACAATTTATAACATTTTATAACATATATAGAACAATTTATATTATTTAAACAATTTATAACATTCATAAACATTTAAAACATTTAAACAATTTAAACATTTAAAACATTGAAAACCGGGTTTAAACCGGTTTGAAGTACCGGTTTGAAAACCGGTTTGGAACCGGGTTGGAACCGGTTTGAAAACCGGTTCGGGTTGAAACCGGTTTGAAGAATGGAAAGGTGAAACCGCTTAAGAACCGGCGGTTTGGAACCGGGTTGGAACCGGTTTGGGCCAAACCGGTTTGGGCCAAAAACCGGTTCCGGTTTTTTTGGCCGAACCGGTTCCCGAACCGGTTTTTTTGCCCATGTCTACCGACCACCGTATATGACTCAACTCAATCCCCAATCGTCTATTAAAATAATATTTTTCTCTTTACGTATATAGGCCAACCTAACTTAATTTTTCACAAGCATTTACAACCTAATTTTTAATTACATTAATATAATTTTTTAAAATTATTTTTACAAAATTAAAAATAATTATTTTAGATAGCCGAGCTTTATTAGTTGTCCGTTAAAAAAAATTGCTTCTTGACCATCGTCCAGAGCCCCAAAGGGGTCTGTGTTGTAAACCGCACCCAGCACCCTCTCTTGCAAAAACTGCCGTTCGCTAACGAAGTGAATATGGATTTTTTATTTGTTCTCTCATGACTATGCTTCTTCTGGACCAGCCCACATAGTTACTTTAATTAGAGCATTCATAACTCATTTCTCATATTTATCCATATAATTACACTAAAAATCACTACTTTTTCTCTCTCTTTTTCAACTTTATAATTACTTTTTCTCTCTCCTTCACTCACAACCACTTAAAATATATTAAAAACATATAGGGTTTTGAATAGTGTTTCCTCAAAATACAAATTGAACAGTAAATTTACCATATCCTTCACTCATAACCACTTATAATAATATAGAAAATACATTCACATAAATATAGGGAACCGATTGTGAATGCTCTTATTTCCTTTAATATTTAACCGCAGCCCACTTTGATGTTAAGCCCAAGAGTTTAGTGCCACTCAACCAATTTGAATGCAATTGAAATCAAGTTGAAGCCCAGCCCACGTGTCTACTAAATGTTGAAGGCATCTTTGCATTCTCTGAAACAAAACCAACTTAAAATAATGGATCCGAATGCTACATAAGGGGCTCATGTTTGTTTATTTGATATCATCTCAATTATACTACTTTATGACTCAATTGTGTTTAGTTATTTTATTTAATAAAACCTACACACGATTAAACAAACAAATAAAAGTAATATAATATTATACTAATATAATGCATTTAACAATTTATTAATATCAAAATACGATTATATAAAATAAACCGATCAGTTTTTCGGATTGCTCTGGTGAAGCATCATGGATAATCATTAAGACTGATTACCTATGTAAAGAGCATCTCCATCAAACAGTAATTAAACGCATGATACTTGGATGAGATATCATAGCGTAACAAAAGTGTTTTGTATCCTAATTGTATTAATAATGTCGGAAATGTAATGTTGGTGCTCTCACAAAATGTACTGTTCTTTCTATTTTATCTATTATATTAATGTGTAGAAGTTGTTTAAGCCAATTTGTACAAATCTCTCTTAACGGTGAGTTTTTAAAGTTATAGTATGACCTTTTATGAAGCTACAATATTCACTAACCATTTGAACGCTATAGTTCTTATTATCTTTCATTTTTTTCCAATCAAATTTTGACATGTGGCCTGCTTTTCTTTTTTGTATTTATTATTTGCTCTTGTAACTTTTTAAAAAATTGATGTTTATATAAGTTTCTACTATACCACTATGACGTGTTTTCTTATTAATATTTCGATGTAAATTTTTTTAAAACTGAGTTGTGTATGATAACGTACCAGTCGTCACAACTATTTAAAGGTTTTGTTTCTTACAATTCGTTTTCCTCTTATAAACTTTGAAATGTGATAGATTATAATATTTTTTGATTTGCCGTTGTGACATATTTATTTTTATCAATGTGTCTACGTGATTTTTTTTCGGTGATACTATGTACAAGTTGTCAAAATCCAGCTTTGTAAAATCTATTATTTTTGCGCAGCAGCGTGAATTTTGCCCACTAGTTATCTATGCAAAAATATTTTTTTTTATAACCAAGTGAAAACACGGAAAAGTCTCTTTAGATGATCTCTACCTTTACTAAAAGAAGTTTTAGCAATTTCTTTTATCTTAAATAAATATATATAAACTGTGACTTCTACCAGTTGAGAAAAAAAATAACTAGAATACTTGATTGAAGGCACGAGGAGTAAACATAAAATAGATTTGTAACAAACCACAATTAATCATTGTGTTAATTGTGGCAGAATCTCTTACTCTAATCTATTTATTTTTTTTTAACGGCTGGTTAGTTATTAGTTGTTATTATCACCAAGTTAGTAATATTCATTCATGCTAAGATTTGAATTTTGGACCTCCAAGAGAGGCAAAGCCTCCTACCTCCCTCTCTAATCTATTTACTTATCATCATCATCATGTTATTATGTAGATACATAATATTTTGTAAGAAACTAACATTTAATATCATAAAATAGAAGTTAAAAATTCTCCATCGTATCTTTAACAAAGTGTCCCTACTTATGAGGTTGAGAACTCGAATATCATAGTAAACAAATGGTATCATAAAAAGCCGCTAAAAATTTCCATCGAGTTCTCACTAACAATTAGTGTTAGCATCATCTTAAATTGGAAGACAATTTACATCAAATTTTGTTTGTAAACTTATCTGTAAAAGAACTTTTTAGGATAAGATACCATCACATCTTTGCAAACAGCCAAAATGCTACATGTATTTTTCTGGCACGATAGAAATACATGTATTTTCCGATATGTTAGTTACTATTCTTACATAAGCTATCGTGAGTTTTTTTAAGCTTGCTTTCATTTCAACCAATGGCTGCAAAAACATGTGAGTTCAGATATACTCTTAATTTTCGGCATATGTAACCAACATCCCAATTTACTGATGTCTTACGTGTGACACGTAAGTTCTAGCTTTGAAGTAAATAGCTATCACATGAAAATGTCTCAAGTGGACATCTTCATGGCTAAGTGGTGTACTCTACACCTGAAAGAGTAAGGTTCAAATCCTATAAGATGTATGGTGTGATGTATTTATTTTTAAAAACCTTAAGAATTGTTGTTAGAAAAATATGACAACATACTCTTAGGGGGCGTTTGGTTGGAATGAATGAAATGGAATGGAATGAAATTAAGAAACTAGTATAATTTTCAAGTAAATTATGTTTGAGCGGGTAATGAAATGTAAAAACCAAGGGAATGTTTCACCTCAAATTCCCTTGGTTGTGGGATTTCAAATTCCCTCTCTAGGTGGAAGGATTTTGTAATCTCACAACCAAAGAAATTTGATGTGAAACATTCCCTTGGGTTTACTTTTAATTGTTCACTAAAACACGATTTTACTTGAAATTTATACTAATTTCTCAATTCCATTCCATTCCATTCCACTCCTTCCAACCAAACGCCCCCTTAAGGTAACCCAGGCACCCTCGGCAAGGGGTCTCAGGGTAGTTCCCGTATTTCAATTTTCAGCAACACTGCTGCTGAGGGTTCGGGTAAGGACATAGGGTAAGTGATTTTGGGTGGTAGAAGCCAAGAGTTCGGGTAGGGGCTAAGGGGCTATTTGATCAAACTGACTCAGTAAGATCTGCCTGAGTCAGAAGCTGACCCAGTAAGATGTTCTGACTGGGTATGCGTCTGACTGAAACTTGGTTGTTTGATTCGGTATCTGACTGACTCAAAAACCGTATCTGCAAATCACCGCCACCACCACCAGCATCACCGCCACCACCACCAGCATCACCGCCACCACCTCCAGCATCACCGCCACCACCTGCAGCATCACCGCCACCACCTGCAGCATCACCGCCACCACCTGCAGCATCACCGCCACCACCTGCAGCATCACCGCCACCACCTCCAGCATCACCGCCACCACCTCCAGCATCACCGCCACCACCTCCAGCATCACCGCGGTCTTGGTCAGACGATAAGGACCCGGTCAGCACGTTTAAAATTCAGGTCCGGGTCAGACCAAAAAGACCCGGTCAGCTCTGATTTCGTGTCGTATCAAACGGGCTGACCGGCTGACCGAGTCAGCCGGGTCAGCCGGATCAGAAAACAGCCCCTAAGATTGAACAAGAAGCTTGATTTTTTTTTTTTTTTGATATGTAGTTTAGGTTATGTCGCTATCAATTTAAGTAGTTATAGGTAAAATATGGGTAAAAATAAGATGACATTTAATCGTTGATCAATATAATTTGAATAGGATAGGTTGCGCCCCTAGTACACTTACAATCTATCAACAAATGCAACCGGCACTATGTTTTCTAGAATGTTAATCACACTTATGATTTCATACGGAACAATATGTTTGATTAAAAGATATGGCATATATTCAAGTACTACAAATCTTAGAAAGATACACAAAAATAGATCAAATGTAAAAAATACATAACAACATATAATTTCCTTTCTTATGAATTATATATTACCTTAACATCCCATGATTATTATTATTACTACTATTATCATGCTTTTGAATTACGAACTGATAACACAACTGAACGTGTTTTTATTCACTAAGTGCAGACTTTGGTCGACTGCCCAGTTGTAGCATACATGTGGGCAACGTTGTTGAAGTTGTTCGTCTTCGGTTCTTTCCTTTGCGCCACCGGATAACCATTCATGTCATCACGGCCCCTCTTCTTCTTTTCGTCTCTCAACAACACCCCAAACAACTTAAAACAATCTCTTTTTTCATCATCATCATTCGAGTCATCACCTTCGGTCACTCCCCTCTCATCAACCACGACCTCACCATTCATGATGCGATTGATCTGATCAGGCGCGACCTTCACGTTTTGAGTCAGGAACGCCACCAAATCATCACATTGTTTCTTCATTTGCGCAAGTTCAGACGTCAACATATGCTTCTCTTTTTTCAGCTTCTCATTTTCGTCCGACAAGTTTTCCAGTTTCTCCATGGTTGGAGTGTCCACTGACCCCGGATTCTTTGAATCCGGGGAAGAGGTGGAGCTGGATCCAAGATCATCACCAGAACTAGTTGGTGACGATGTTGGACCAGCGTTATCAACCTGCTTCCCATTGGGAGGAGATTGTGTCACCGTCACGGTTTTTCGTCGACAAATTTTGATTAGAAGCTCTTTCTGCCCACGTTTGAAGTTCTCATTTGCAAACTCCCATTTGTCCGGTACGGTTTTCCGAAACCCCTATAAAATTTTAATAATAATAATAATCAGTGCCAAAACAACGTAAAATTTAAAATTTCTGGTGGAGTGGTGAAGAATATTATTTAACACATACGACAAAATAAATGAAAAAAATATGTTTTATGGTGAGAGTCTAGAAAGAACGAGGTGGGTGGGTGCGCCATACAAGTCAAGATAACTTATTTGGCACATAATGAGAGAATCAATTCACCTCTAGATCCTTCTTTTGGTTGTTCATTTGTCTGTTTGCGGGACCCACGCGTGTTTCACTAGCTTTTTAGAATGGTCAAATGTCTTTTTATCTCCTAGTATTTTTTTAATGTTTACATTCTATTCATAATTATTCTTGAACCTTCAATCATAAAAAAAAGGTAACAAATATTTAACGCGTCTTGATGATAAAGAAAAATTTTGATGATAGGATTACGAATGAAACATTTTAATTACGATATTAAAGACATGATAGTTTATGGCAAAACCATCCAGATAGCAAGTTTCAATAGTTATTTCTAAACTCTTTACACTCTATAAACATGTGTATAATTTTAATTATACATAAACTATATTCGGTATGATAATACTATCATAGAGCATAAACCATAAGTTACTTGGACCTAAAACATAGATGCTTAAATATTATTCTTGTATCATTTACCGGGATACAAAAAGAAATTACTTTAGAAACACGTGAATTTTAAAAATGAATATGTGAATTGATTCTTATATCATTTAATACAAACAGACAAAAGAATTTTTTGTGATATACATAAGCAAAAGTCACTCACGATTTCAAGATATCACGAATATTATACGTATGTGACTGAAAATGTTCCAAGACTATGATACATCAATAAATCTAAACACATAAGAAAAGTCAATTTCTATGATTTCTCTTACTTTGCCATTAAGAATAACTTATCAAGTTATCATAGATATTTGGTGACTCTACAACTATTAACATTGAACAAAACACAAGAACTATTTCAGATATGATAACAAAATAACCAGAGGCAAGAAGAGAACATACATAAGTATTAAGCTGACGAACAAAGCTCGAGAAATTGTTGTGTTTGAACGAATTCGGTAGCAAATCCCTAGCGAAATCAGCGGTTTTCCACACGACGAACGTTGTCCCGCTTTCGTTCCACGAGATCACATCATCAGTCGCTGGATCATCCACCAGCAAATACGTCTTCGTCAAAAAAGGTGCAGGAACAGACCGATGACTCATTTCCCCTAACTTTTGAACCTTCAATCGATATTAATCACCTAATTCCCTAAATATTAACCTAATTAAACAACTAATATCAACAAATCAACAACTAAACAGCAGCAGAGCGGTGAGAAACTCCCAGCCCCAGCAGTAAAACCCCGAGAGAAACAATCGAGATCGAGCCAGATCGTAATTCGATACGTGTATCGTATCGGTAGCCGATGAATTTTTAGTTTCTTCCATCAATTTGAATGAAAGGAGGAAATGACACGAACATAACTTCTGGAACAATTCAGTTTGTGGTGATCGAAGATGAATTGAAGAGCGATTAGAGAAGATTATGATGTGAAAAGTGAAGAGATGTTTAGTTTTTTGATGAATTTATGAGGATTGGTGCAGGATTGCATATGGGGATGATTTATAGAAATGCAGGGGTTTTGGGTTGGGGAAGAGGACTAGAAGAAAACAGGGGGGGAGGGTGTTCTAGAAAGAATTAGAAATAATAGAAAAAACAACAAAGCAAGTGGGTGCGGCATGTTGAAAATAAGATACAAAATTCTAAAAACAACGGCACTGGCTTTTTCTTTCTTTTAAGAATATAAATAAATACTCTAATAACGATATTATTTTATTGATATTAATGATTAATGGTTTTTTTAATGTTTCGAAGGATATGTATTATTTTAATCGGCCTATCTATTTGTTTCTTAGCCGGGACAACACCCCCAACCCCCAAAGGAGGAAACTCATTGCTGAGAAAACCCTTTGACTTAAATTTAAGCTCTAAACATTTTGCTTAAATTGAGACTTGAACCCATGATGTTTTAATATTTACATGTCATGACATGGATGTCTAACCTTAACTTGTTGGACTAAAGATTGATGGTTGATGATTAATGGTTTTATAAGTGTTTAATTTAAGAACAAATGAATGATTAAATTAAAGGCAAAAGGTTTATTGATAATAAGAAAGTCCAATGTTCGAAAGTTCTGATTAAATTGCATCAGATTTATATTATTAATTAAAAGAGCATGCGTAATGGGTTAGAGGTCAAATATCTCTTATGTTATATTTTTTTTTGTTCAAAATATCAAAAAATCAAACTTTTTGAGCTCGAATTCACACTGTATATCAAGGGTTACTTTCTGTATTGCAGACCATCATAACTTCATTTGTACGTTTTGTAGAATATCAAACTGAAATTGTCGAATAATCAAAACAAAGAAACCTAAAATATAAGATAAACTGAAAATATTAATGATCTATTGGCGTAATGGTCAAAAAGGAGGTGGGAGGCTTTGCCTTTCTTGGAGGTCCAAAGTTTAAATCTTGACATGAGTGGATATTACTAACTTGATGATACTAACAACTAACAACTAACCAGCCGTTTAAAAAAAAGATAAACAAACGCGTACCTTTCAACACAAGAAAGATCGAGTTGAAATCAGCTATTAGTTCATTTGAGCAGCTCGTTCCATTATTCCAATATTGCTCTCCATTTGTAGCGAACAATTTCAAATTTTCAATTATATTTAATTATTTATATCACAATACACATTCGCATACAAAAGTAAGTAAAGAGTATCAATTGCAGAAGAAATTACTGAACGAGAGATATGGAGAATTGTAATAGTAATATTTGGAATTTGGCGGGATAGTGAACGATAAAAGGAGATGTTGTGATGAATGGTGAAGTCTGGGTTTTACTGAAGATTATTTTTAGAGTTAATGACACAAATATATATTTAATGTGAAAGCTTATGATAAATGATACTTACGGGCTCAACATGAAAATGGACCTTATCACAAGATCCATTCGTGTAATGAACTCTTTTTTCATACACGCTTCAATAATTTTATCAAAATTGAGGAAGATTAAATATGATATAATTTTCATTCCTTTTTATTTTTACATTCATGTTCGTGTTTAGCGCACGTGTTTTGATAAAATGCTGAACGTAGTTTTGCGATGTGCTTATTTTTACTTTTACCACTCATTTGATCGAAAACATAATTTTATAGTTCACACCTTTATAATTTTGAGTATTTTTAATTTTACATTTATTTTCAAAACAACCTGACATTATTTTTTTAAATTCCAAATATACTCTTGTGATGTCTTATTTTAATACAAAATTGACTTGCCGAGGAGCACAGACAATTAGCGCCATATATAACACGAAATTGTAAAGTGAGGAAATTGAATTAAATAAATGATATGAATGATTTAAAGAAACAACTGTTAAATTTCTTTAATTATATTAGAATTTCATTTTATCATTATGTCAATAGATTGAACAACAGAACCTTGAGATGATAAAGGGTAGATATTTAAAAGATAAAGATGAACAAATGTGAGTTATTCTGAAATAAGAAACTAATAAGGGTAAGGAATTAAAGTCAAAATTGACTTGCACTATTTATAGAATGGATTGTGGTTAGTTTGTTCAAGGCATAGAAAATTGACACAATCAAATTAGAGATGAGGATAAAGAAAAAACATATGATATGTTATCATCATTTTGTGGTTAGGAGGTTTAATTGGAAGAGTATGACTATATGATATAAAAAATCTCTATTCTCGTATTTTAATATTAATATTAATATGAATATTGATTTGATATAAATAATATAGAAGAAAACTTTGGCTTTCTCTAGAGTTTAATTGAATGGTTTCTAAGAAGGTACCTTAAATTGTATGACTAAAATGGCTTAGTTTCCAAAACGCGTGGTAGGTTTGAGCTAATAGAACGTCTTTTAATCTTTAATTATAACTTAACTAATTTGACTTCTTATATTAGATCTTATTAGTAAACGTTAAAGCTCAAGTGGATGCGTGATACCATTGTATATATAAACTAGTTTTGATACTCGTGTATTACACGGGTTAAATAATGTAATATTAAATATAATTAAATTTTATCAATTATAAATGATATTTTAATATATTATATCAACTTTTTAACTTAATAGACCATTTTGGAAAAATGTTATTTTTAAAATTTTTCTTATTGTAACACTCAATTTTAATTATTTTGGTTTATGAAAATTTTACTTTTTTTACATCATTTTTAAATTATTTTTTATTTTTTAAAAAGTCTTATTTTTTGTCTTATTTTATAAAAAATTATTTCTTTAGTAACATTAATAAAAATATCTTTTTTTTATTTTTTATAACATTCAAAACTTTTTATAAAAAAACTAAACTGTCAAAAACTCACGCGTTACGTTGAGGATGATAAAAAATTTTATATAATAAAAAATAAAGTTATTCTTGAACTTATATGCTCTATGCTAATAATTCGGACTTTAGTTTATAAAAAAATATTCTAAAATAACTAAAAGATCCATCCATAAAGTATTTTACTCATTAAAGTTAAATTTCTATGTTCTACAATGAAGTAAACGTGAGTGGTTTTAAAACATGCGAAGTAGTTGTGGAAGTGATTTCCACGTGGACCAATATTCTTAATCACCGTAGAAAATATACTTCTAATTGTTATAATTAGAATAAACTAGGATTAAGCCCCCATTGCGTTGCGGTGGAGAGCGTAAAACCATACCAAATAACAATAATGTTATACTACTGTTAACAACCACTAACACCAAAAAACTAAGTTGATCCAGGACTTGCACGTTGTGACGGGCCGTTAAAGGGGAAAAATAAGCGTAAACCTAAAATTACACGCGCACATTGCAGTGTGTTAACTCGTAAAATTTAGACCGAAACGTAAAATGAAAAACTTGTAAAATATAAAAAGCATAGGGATAAAGTTGAAAGTGAAATTTTATAGAGGTTAATTTGTAAAAGATGTAAAAGTATTGAGGATAAAAGGGAAAAAAATTAAAGATTAAAAACTCCAAAAGTGGGTACAACTCATTAAACCTAAAGTACTAACCTTGATGCATACAAAAGTTGGTAATTAGTAATATACTAGGATTAAGTCCCCCGCGTTGCAGCGGAGGCATAAAACTATGCCAATTATAGCACCAATGGCACATCATCGTTAATGATCACCAACACCTAAAAAGCTTGTTTAAAAAAACATAAAAACGAAAAAAAATAAAACCGAATGAAAAGTATACGTAAAAACCTTTCACCATGCAGACAAAACATAAAGACATATAAAATAATAAGTAAGTCGATCTAGGATCAAGGCGCTGCAACGGGGCCGTCAAATGAGGAAACAATAAGTGTAAAAATGTTGAACCACACATGCACGCTGTGGCATGAAAACCGACAAAATTTAGACCGAAACGTAAAACGGAAAAAAATGTAAAATATGAAAGTATATATGAGACCAAACTCTCGTAAATAACCTTTAGAATTGATACTGTTGTCATCCAATACATAATCATAGAAAAGATATATCACCTATTTATAAAAGTTGTTTTTATATATCATGCAATATGATATATATATATATATATATATATATATATATATATATATATATATATATATATATATATATATATATATATATATATATATATATATATATATATATATATATATCTATATCTATATATATATATCTCTATATCTATATATATATCTATATATCTATATATATATCTATATATATAGGGGAGGGATCAAATGAGAACTAGCTTTTTTTATGAGAACTCTAGAAACCAATTTCAACCACTAATTCTCAATGGCGAAATTGTAATTAACAAAAACATATTTAAAAAAATTATAAATCAAAAAATTACATAAAAATAAAAAAATAAAAACACAAAAAGTTCCCCTACTTTCCGTCTTTCATAAAAAAATAAAAAAAAATTTATAAAAAATAAAAAAAATCCCGTTTTTTTAACAAAATTCGTTTTACACATGTGTAATATCGGATTTACACGTGTGATAATACAGTACTACACATGTGTATAACGAGATTTACACATATGTAAACAACGGATGTACGATTTTTTTTAGAAAAGTATATCAATATGGTAGGCGTTGGAAAGATAAAAAAATACTGAATTTTATGGTGAATTTTTTTTTAAAAATGATGTCGTGAAAAAAAGTTATGAACGTTTTAAAAAAAAGGGATATGGCATGTGATTTGCATGTGATAAAAAATGAGTAGCTGAGATTGGTTCCTAGAGTTCTCACAAACAAATATGGTTCTCATTTGAACCCTTCCCTATATATATATATATATATATATATATATATATATATATATATATATATATATATATATATATATATATATCTTATATATATCTTGTATGTATGTATATATATATACATAATATATATATTATATATATATATATACACATATATGTATATATATATATATCTATATATCTATATATATCTATATCTATCTATCTATATCTATATATATCTTCTATCTCTCTTCTTCCTTCCTTGTTTTCTATCTATATCTATATATATCTCTCTCTATCTATCTCTCTATCTCTCTCTCTCTCTCTCTCTCTGTGTCTCTCTCTCTCTTCTCTCTCTCTCTCTCTATCTCTCTCTCTCTCTATCTCTCTCTCTCTCTCTCTCTATCTCTCTCTCTCTATATATCATATGTATGTATGTAGTAAATTAGTGTTTTAAGGTGAACAATATTCATTAAAAAGATCTAATATTTCATTAATTGTTTTTCATAAAAATTTGAGATGTGTATCAAATACAAATCAAGGACAACTGATGTACCATAATGTTTTTTTCATGATCGAACTGTTACATTATATGTCATAAGAAGATACAACATATATGATAGCAACAGATAACAATAAAAATATACGTTAACTTTAGTTCAATTTAATCTTCATACATGCAAACATATTGTTAATCATTAGTATAAGACAAATAATAAACACAATTCTGGAATAAATATCACCATAAAGTGATAATATAATAAAATATACAAATGATTTACAAAAGTTTAGAGTTATTGAGAAATTCAAAATGTGAGCATAATTCAAAAGAGATGGCAGTACAAGTTGCGTTTGCCAAACCATCGAAAATCTAGTAGAAGCAAAGAACATCTTCCCATAATCCATGTTGTACTTGTGAATACACCTTTGACTTTTGCATCGCCGTTTTGTTGACTCAATCCCACTTATGTACATGTACATTTATTATATTCTACTATTCTAGTGCCACCAACCAAACGTTTAGTTAAATATATTTTAAAATCGAGCAACTTCATACTAAGTTAACTATACGTTTGCCTATGCTATGTAATGATCAAAATTTGATTATGTTTATTATATGACTTATCATACTAATTTAACATGTGATTATATATATTTAGACTTGTTTACTGCTAGCTAGCTTCAATTACGTGCCAATTTGTATATTTCTTAGTTGATTATACAAATAAAATAGTCGGTTTGGTAGAAGCAGTACACAATGTAACGGACTTAACAAAATATCCTTTTTTTTTCAAAAAGAGAGTAAATACCTTTTGTTAAAAGTTATTACAATATCATAATTCACTACAAGATTTTTGCCCTATCGCGACGACACATGTCGTCGCCATAGGTGTCAGTTGTCGTCGCCATAGCCTATGGCGACGACATGTCGTCGCGATAGGGGTAGTCGCCGTAGTTTCGTCGCAATAGGTTAAAATTAGTCGTCGAGGTAGACTTTGTCGCCATTGTCCCCTATCGCGACACATGTCGTCGCGATAGGCTCGTCGCTATTAATATTTCCCACAATTTTTTAATTCAAAAATTAAAATAAAATCTAACACGTGGACCCTATGTGGCGACGACATTCGTCGCCATAGGTTAATAAATAATAAAACAGAAAATAATTTAATTATTAAAATTTATTCTAATTTACCTATGGCGACGACATGTCGTCCCATAGGGTTCCTGTTTAATAATATAATTTTTAAATTTTGATTTTTTCCAGGTTTTTTTACCTAAATAATTTCCCAAATCAGATACGCAGAAATAAAACCTAAATATTATCAATACTTAAACATAGAGCATACAATTCTAATTAAGTACATACCAAACAACACAAAAGTATCAAACTAAACATATCTTAAGTTTTACAACCATAACAAATTAACTTCCTAATTATCGTCATCTTCATCATCTTCGTCGTTATTGGGATTATGTTTTCTTCTTTCAAATTCATTCATCCTTTCTTGCATTTCTCGCATTTGTTGCTTTATTTGCTTCCATTTCTTGTTTCGAATGTGATGATGACCCGCTTGATTGTTCATAACGAGAGATATTTTTTACTTTTCGTCCACACCTCTCGTATGACCACGCCTTTCTCCTAATGCAAGCTCTAAACATTGCATCTCATTAACGGGCGACTCTCCCGCCTCCATTTGCATTTGGGCGTATTGATTTTCAATTTTCGCCTGCAATTTTAAAGAATCAAAATGAAAAGGTATTAAGATTTTTATTAATTTCGACAGCATAACTGTAATAAAATGAAAAAAACCATCCACATCATAACTAAATATAACATAAATTCCCAACTTTCAAGATATAAACACAACTTATCAAAACCAAACAGTTCTCAAATATGTATAACATATAGATTATATTGGGTCAAGATCACCAAACATAATATATTAAATACATATGAACATATGATAATAACATTCTTAACATATTAAGCTTACCCATCTTCTTCTGCCCTTTGGTTGACCCATCCGGACCCTTCTTTGTAATGCGACCTCCTCCACGTTTCGATGTAACTTGGGGTCCCGTTTTGTTGCTCCTATTAAAAAACAATATTCATAATCAGAAAAGAATTAATAATACATAATTAAATAATATATGTTTTTTTACCTGAAGATATCGTCTTTGAGCATAGGATCGGCTACCATGCAGACTTGGATAGAGTTGTTTTGCCCTATTCTCTACGCCTTTTACAGAAAGGCGTTTATGTTCTTCACTTGAGAAAAACTCAACCACCCGCTCCCATGCCTCCCGACTTTGACCTTCAGGTGGATTATTTAAAGCCTGCTCAATATTATCATAGCCTCCATGATTTAAGAAATGTTGTTTCATATTATATTTTCTATCTCGAAATGCTCGCTGGCAATCCATATGGATACCAAGTTGGATTCCATGCCAATGGTCTGAACTACGATAAGCTTCTAAATCAAAATATTCCTGCAAAACAGAATAGTTAGAAATATATAAAATTTTATGATTACTAAATTACAAATAAAAGACTACATAATACTCGCCTCCAGAAATTAAACAATGATATCTTAAACGTTTCAGGGACTTTTTCCCAAGAGGGATAATGAAAAGGAGCAGTGGCAACGTGATTGGATAATGCTCTAACAAATAATTGACTATTTTCTCCCACAGCTTTAAATTGTTTTCCTGTATGATCAAATTCCACGGGCAGTGGTTGGTTGTTGTTTATAGCGTGTTTCTCATATAAATTTAGATTCCTTCCTTTTGATCGCCTTTTCTTAGCCGACGCTATATAATATAAAAAAATCAAAAGGTTAGTAACATTTAAAATATATTTAAAATTTAAAACATTAACTTACATGATTGGCAACTGGAAGGAACAGTATATCCATGCCCGTGGGGATCCCTACCCCCACCGTCACCACCATGTGATCCTGCTATGGTTGAAGACATAACCTGCCAAAATCATGTGTCACATTAATAAGAAATAGAAATAAAATGTGACATTTTCATAAAAAATTAAATAAAGTGTTCTTAATACATACAATCAATCTGAGTTATCACTATAAATTTTCATCTTCGTTTACAAGATTATCATCGCTCTCCTCCATACTATCATTATATCTAATGCATCTTCATCTTCTTCATCATCATTAATATAATCTTCCTCATCTGAGATATGCATCTTCATCTTCTTCTTCATCATTAATAAAATCTTCATCATGAACAAGTGGAGCAACAGGCACCAACTTAAGTCTACGACTAAATCACAATTATCATGTGCATCTCTCTCATCGTTAATAACCCGTGCACTTGATTCACCAATATTAAATTGCTATCGACTACTAAGTTATAATCAGATGACTCACTGTCGTGCAATACATCTATGTCATTAGCAACACTAATACTAGGATGATCCCAAGCTTTCGATGATGAACATCCTCCACAACCCTCCAATTGCTGGTGGCTTTAGAAGGATCTTCAAGATAAAACACTTGTTGAGCTTGTGTTGCTAAAATGAAAGGCTGATCACGAAACCATTCACGGCTGACATCGATAACAACAACGTTATTCTTTCTAATTACAGATCCCTTTCGTGATGTGTCGAACCATTTACAACGAAATAGTACAACACTGTAACCATTTATATAGTTCAACTCGTAGATGTCTTCTAGCTGACCATAAAATCGTGTACCATCTTCTCCTATTGTAAAACACCGCTGTTTTGTGTAGTGCGTCTAATATCACGGCTAGTACCACACAAATCTAACACCATTGACATACAAGCTGTGTAAGAAATGTGCACACGGGGCCATGTGCCAATGCCTTTAGTTCTTTGTCAGGAGACGTATTGAACTTATTATTAAGCCATGAAGAAAATTCATTTTTTACATCGCTTCCAGGGAATTCAAGTTCAAATTCACTGTGTGAGAAATATAATATTTATATTAGTTTATCATTTTAGCTAAAGTGAAACTAATAAGAATAATTTAAACCACAAAAACTTACGACATGTAGACTTTAACTTCTTCACATTGTTCAGCACAAACCATTGAAATGACTTCTTAGAATTTTCACTAAGAGAAATGATTTTCTTCTTTGAAATTGGTCGACATTGTGATGAAAAAACACAAACTTTCTCTTTGGAATGCCAGGATCTTCATTCCTATCAGGACGGTTAAATTTGGTTTGAATACCCTCCAAATACATAGAGCAGAATGTCAATGCTTCATCTGCAACATAACCCTCTGCTATTGATCCTTCAGGCTTAGCTTTGTTCGAACATAAGCTTTCAACTTTTTCATGTATCTTTCAAAAGGATACATCCATCTCATATATACAAAGCACAATCATTGATGCAAGCATGGATGGATTCATATCCTAACCCAATCTTTTTCAGCTTCTTCTTCGCCTCATAGTGTGAAGATGGAATGTGATTTTCTTTCGGGAATGCAACCTTTAAAAACTCTAAAAGTTGATCAAACGAACAATTTGTCCA
>CM046035.1:82582256-82662256 GCA_025215565.1 Flaveria ramosissima
TGTTTTTACAAATGATTTTTTTTGTCCAGCTTCAGATGCCAGAGGACTTGTGAGTTGTGCGCTATCCACTCGCAACCTGTCTTTCCTAGACCTCACGAGAAGTACAAATCTTCTTGGAAGGCAATACAAAATCTTAAAACTATTTTATAAATTTGTATTTTTATGTGTCATCAGATTATTTACAGCCTTCCCTCTGCTACCCTTTCTTAGCAGATCACTGCAAGTGGTGAAATAATTGGCCTCAATTATTTTAAGCCTATCAAGCCTTTGGGAAGTGGAGATACCGGCAGGTGCATCTTCTGATTCCATTTCTTGATTTTTCTGTTTTTGTTTTTTTTTCTTTTGACAATATTGAACTTTTAGATGTTGACAATGATCTTCATAGCAAGAAAGCCATAACTAATAAACTTGTTATTTGTACAATTGAACTTTTGATAGGCTGCTTAAAGCATGTGTTGGTTTAATATTACATTATCCTAACTTAGCGTTATATTAGTTTAACATAAGTTAGTTAATTAAGTATATATTTGTTATATAAGATATTATAAGTAGGTTAGTTATGGCAGTTAATGGATGCCTTGATCCCCAAAAACTCAAGGGTATAAATAACCTATGTAATAATCATTTGTATGTAATGCATTTATAGTTTTCTTATCTGATTCTCTCTCAATCTATCGATCCTTTAACACCCCTATGATCATCCATTGGTATCAGAGCGTTACGCTCTTGGGAAGAAGAACTGTAAAGAAACCATCATTTTCAAGAATTTACCAAGAACAATTCGTTTGAAGTTTACCCCCTGTTTCTTGCGCATCAACAGAGAATCACAAAGTTTTGTACAAATCGATAATAAGGAACGTATTTATCGATTCACAGATCACCATTCTAACCAATAGATCAAGCAAGGATCATTGATTTGAAGCCAATTTCGTTTATCAAAGAACAGAGACGAAATCCGGCAAGAATCGAAACTTCCGGCGAGACTCCGGCGATTCAAACAAAACAGAGAAGCATTCAAATTAATATATATGTTCAATCTGATCCCTTAAACCCATTTCGTTCAAGAATCGATTAGGGAAAATCGTTTCAAGAATCAAGAACACATATCAAATCAGTCAAGTTCCCGAACCTCGTTTCATTTCAACGGGTAGAACGAAAAATCATGTTTTATCACAACAAAACATCTGATTATTAGAGTCGAAACATCAATTCGACTAGAAAATTTTTTAAAAATCGAACAACCATTTGATTCATTTGATCGAGTTTTGAAGGAACGATTAAGAAAGTTTTTGTTAAGGAAATTTGACTTTAGAAAAGTCAAAAAGCACCGTCCTTGCGACTTCCAAAAGATTCAGCAAGGAGCATTTTCGTGAATTCTTTAAAACTATAATTTTAATATTCTAAATAAAACAAAATATTAAGTTATGTTTTTTCTCTAAATGAAAAATCAAAATAAATTTTCAAGAGAATCAAGTAAAATTATTTTGTACAGAAAAGTAAAAACAATCAAGTTTAATTAAGGAATTCAAACAAGTTCTGCTTAAACTTTTGGAAAGTTTATACAACCGAACCTTTGTGGTTCACATAGCAAGAAAGAACCAAACGTTGTGGTTCACATAGCAAGCAAGAGAGACTCGTGCGGTCATAGCAAGAAGGATATACCAATTTCGGTCAAAGCAAACAATATTAATCCTGTGTGGCAAGCAAGTAAGTTCGACCTGTGTGGCGAATAAAAGAAAAGACATGTGTGGCAAGTTCGACCTGTGTGGCGAAACAAACAAAGACGACCTGTGTGACGTTTATCGAAAGAAGATCTGTGTGGCAAAGCAAGAAGACTTGTGTGACAAAGTAAGAAAGAAGACCTTTGTGGCAAATCAAAGCAACAAACAATACGATTCATTCTTGAATCAATTAGCAAGAAGCAAAGTTCAAGCAAGTAAGACAAGAACATAGCAAATCACAAGCGAGATAGGAAAGAAAATATTCAAGAAGATTAAGCAAGAAAACATAACAGAATAAAAAGCAAGTATATCGACACCAACACGTGAACAAGGGAATATATCACTTCAAAGTCCCAAGCTAACTGAAACAAACTACACCTCATGGGCATTATTAATGGAAACGATCTTAAAGCCTTATGGTCTTTGGGAAACAATTGATACAAAAGGAGATGTAGATGAAAAGAAAGTGTATACAACCAAGGAAATGATCTTCTAAACATTACCCGAAGATATATTAATGCAAGTAGCACAATGTGAAAGTGCAAAAGAAGTTTGGGAATCAATTAAAGTTCGATACCTTGCAGCCGATCTAGTTCAAAAGGCACGTCTACAAACCTTAAAAAGCGAGTTAGAGACGTTAAAAATGAAAGAAAATGAAAGCGTAAGTAACTTCGCAAGCAAGTTAAGCAACATAAGAGCCAAATTCAAAAGTCTTGGCACTACTCTTAAGGATAAGATAATCGTAAGAAAGTTACTTAACTCCGTTCCTAAGAAGTTTCTACCAATAGTGACATCTATCGAGCAATATTCATAAATAGATAAAATGTCGTTTGAAGAAGCAGTAGGAAGAATTACAGCATTTGAGGAACGCCTCAAAAGTCATGACGACCTAGAAGGAAATCATCAAACTAAACTCCTAATGGCAACTTCAACCAATCATTTTGAAAGTAGGTACTATGGTAGAGGACGTGGTAACCAAATCCGTGATAGAGGTCGTGGAAGAAACTTAGCCTCCCCCAACCCAATCGGCCATCACTGTGACATCCGTCACTAGCAGGTTCGTTAATTAACTTGAAGCTCGTTAACTCTCATTGCGTATCAATTATCTTTGCGTAATTAATTCGTTTTCGAAACAAATCTCATCGTATCTGCCTTGCGTGTTGACCCTAATATTATATAAATAATAATTAATAAAACTAATCATTAATAGTATAATTAACATTACTAACATTATTATTATTACTAATAATAACATCATCATTATTAGTAATTTATTAATATTATTATTATTATTATTATTGTTATTATTATTGTTATTATTATTATTATTATTATTATTATTATTATTATTATTATTATTATTATTATTATTATTATTATTGTTATTATTATTATTAATATTATTATTATTATTATTATTAAAGTTCAGGGTTTAAATTGTAATTTAAGTAAACTAAAAGGGATAATTAATTAGAAGTTGAGGGGCTAAAGTGCAAAATGAGTAGATATTTATACAATTGTCGTGAATAAGAAAGAAAGAAACCGTCGACGCTCAACGCAACCCTAATCACCCGACTGACGATCTGCAGACGAGCCATCTCGTTCTTCCGTAGTGAACCACAGGTACGTCTTGTCCGGTTCCGTTAGCTTCGTTGAACATCATCTCGTGTTGGTTCCGGTCACTAGTACTGTCTCGTTGTGATTCGAGTGTCGTTCAAGTGCTCGGGTGTGTCGGGATGGTATTCGGGTGGGCTGCAATGTCATGGTGCAACGGTGAGGTTTGGGTGTACGTTTTTGGTCGATATTGCGTGTATGTATGTCCACCGTGTGTGTCGTGTGTGTGTGTTTGGATCCGTGGAGGTGTGTGTAAATGTGAGTGTGTGAATGCGTAGTATGTATGTATATATATCACTTTATATGTATGAGTATGCATAAGTATGTATATAGCTATTTGTGTGGGTGGATTTTGTGTGAGGAGTGTGTGTGAACATATATATATATGCTGTGAGTGTGTGTGTGTGTGCAGAGTGTGAGTTTGTGTGTGTGTCGCGCGAGAAACCCGAAACCGACTGGATTTATATCAATACTCTTTAGACGTGTTTTAAGATTTACTTATAATTAATTATTGGTGTTAGATCTTCGCTTGCTCTCATTCGTTGAAGCCTTTTTGTTCATTCTATTCGTCTCAGTTCAAGGTGAGTTTCGCGGTCCCGTTATCATTTCAATTATTTATAAGACCTAGGGGGAAAAGTATGCTTACCCTTTTTATGCTGTGAACTCATTTACATTTTTGGGACTATTGTGTTATTGTTGTTAAGTTAATATCTAGTACATGCATGAGTTAGTTGTGTGGTTCTTTATTCACAACTATTTAACTACGGTGTTGGAGCCGGCGGACAGATATTGATAGTACTATTGGGCTGACACCCCACCCTTGTTTGTTAGTATACTAGTTGGGACTGACAGTGGCTACGAACGTGCCCTAGGGTGAATATGTTCCGACAAGATTTGTGTGTACGTCATACGTTTAGTTATGAGGCTCATGTTTACATGTGATATTACTTGCTTATAACTGTATGCACGTATGTCCTACCAAACTATTACACAACATCAAGTGTTGTTTATTATTTAAACTGCGAACTCACCAACAACACGTTGAACTTTTGAGCATATTTTTTCAGGTAACAATCATCGTGGATAGCTAGGTATGCTGCCTTAGTGATGACCTTAAGAAATGCATATTAGACTTGCTTGGCGTTTTTGACAATTATGTTTCGTTATGGATTATCTTTGTTGATCATGTTTTCGGTTACTTGTTCCCGGGTTGAGGGATTCATATTTATGTTGTTTGTTGACTATGTTTGTCGTGGAATTGACTAATTGTGACACAAACCTTTATTGTGTCGGGTGACATCATGACACGTTGACTTTCCTTCATTTAATGCATCTCTATTAATTATCAATGTGTTATAACGATCCCATTCATTACATACTCGTGTTTTCGCTATAAACGGGGGTGTGACAATTACCATTGTTGCTGAGTATCTTCGAGACCTCCAGGCTCCGACGGCGGCAATCTCCAAGCTCCGGCTCCTTACTCGAAAAGTCCTCCATTCAAGGTTAGTTTTCTAGTTTGTGTTCAAGACTTCAAGCCCTACTCGGGTTGTTTATTTGTGTCTATATTAGAAGAATCAACCCCTAGATTTACATTGCTTTTCGTTGTTGTTAGTTAACTAGAAAGTGCATAGGCATGTTGCGACGAAAGCTTCATGAATATTATTATAAAAATATAAGTTACATCACATTTGGATGAGCAATCAGTCAATCACAACACCCTTGAAACAACTTACTGTTAGTACCAAAAGGCAATATGGAGGAGCAATCAGAAACACCCTTAAACAACTTACCATTACTATCAAAAGACAATAAACGATTCAAAAAAAGAAAGAAAGAAAACAAACAGTTAAACAATTAGTTTATCTTTTCTAAAGAATCTTCGTAAGGTCGTTAGTTGTTATGCTCCTTTTTATTAGGGGCGAGCATGGTTCGATTCAGTTCGGTTTTTCGCTCCCACCAAACTGATAACCGACAGTCGGTTATTGCAAAACCAATAACCGAAACCGAATCGGTTTCGGTTCGGTTATTACTTTTCGGTTTTTGGTTCGGTTTCGGTTAATTATCCAACATAGATTTTTTACTCTTTTTGCTTCGATTCGATTTCAGTTTGTTATTTTATCAAGCGACCATAAATTTTAAAGATACAATCATTAGCTTTCTACATTTTTATATTAAAATTTTTTATTAAATAACAAGTAAATGAGTAAGTACAGAAAGAAATTGAATTATTGCATTATTTTTTATTGATGATTAGAAATGCTAACTATATTAAATTGTATTTAACTATTACAAATATTGTAAATGTAAAAATCTGAATTTTATTGAACCTTAATATAATAGTAGATTTAGAACTAAAAACTAATTATGTAAAAGAAATGGTTTTAATTTTAAATATTATCCAAAAAAAATTTAATGTATAACATTTCAAGGTATTCAAGTTATAAAACTAGATATACATGAAAATATGTAGGAAAAACTTGAAAATATGAATGGTTCGGTTCGGTTTCGGTTAATTCGGTTAACCAAGGGTTCAAAACCGAAACTGATTTTCGGTTAATTCGGTTTTCGGTTAACTCGGTTTTCGGTTAATTTCGGTTCGGTTTCGTCGGTTAACGGTTCGGTTTTTGCTCACCTACTTTTTATTTCTAAAATGTTGGTATTTTGTATCATGCAATTATAATTTGTGATATTTTCTTTCTTTTTGTTTGTGATAGATAGTAAACATGATGATCATCATAGACTTTTTGGAAATTAACCACCATCGCTCTCACAAAAGTAAGGTGGATGACTGCCATTTCTCTTATGCCAATCATATATTCTAAGGAAACCATTAGCATTAAGCCCACCCTCAAATTGATGCCATCACTAGGTTTGCATTCTTCATCAAATTGCTTCTTTCATGTATACTAGAAATAATGTTTTTTTTAGTGTGTTTTTTTGCATTCCTCTTATTATAGGGTTCTTGATTGTTATTCGTGATTTTGGTAGAAACTATAGCGATTATAGTCATTAATTTTGGTTATTAATTCTAGTGCTTCTAGTTAAAACTTGAACCGGCTAAACCCGACTTGAAAATTGGTTCAATCTTTCAAAAAGTTTCTCATCCTTAGATATGAATCTATGATCATATTTAGGGGTTTAAAAATGACTTGAAAAGTTGGTTCAATCTTGTTAGACCCAACCCGAACCGACCTAACTCGATCGGACGACCCGAAAAATTTGATGTTATATCTAATCACCTAAAATTAGTGACCCATTTAAAAAAAAAATTCCTGCTTTCACCACTGGACATAAAAATAATAATAATAATAAACCATGCTTAATCAACACTACGGGTTTTTATCATTTTCTTAATGCCGTAAGAATTACACTACATGACAGTGACCAATATCCATCCTAAGGAATTAGTAAAGTGGGTAAGGCGAAATATTTGACAAGGAAAAAGGAGACGATGTTATTAATAATATATTAATGTCAATTGCTAAACCAATCACATATTTATCTTTATATAAAGTATGTTATTATTATACTGATGGCATTGTTCTCGCTCCTTCGTGCCGGTCTATAAATATCTAGGGTTATGCACATGCATTTCATCATAGTACAAAGTTGACTGTCATACAACCCACAATTTATCATCATGCATATATCTCAATTGTTATCACAGCAAACTTTCCAACAATTTTATCTCATGATGATGATGATGAAATTGTACTTATACTCAGTAAGTACTCAATAGCAATCCGGTTCCAATATCAAAGCCACAAGAATCATTACCCACTCTCAACTCTTTGATTTTAACTTTTACCGCTAGCTAGCTACATCATGTATAGAAACAACAACAAACAAAACTGCAAGAGAATACAGTGCTACTATTGCAGGCAACGGGGTCACAAAATCATTGATTGCAATGTTAGAGAAATCGATGAGGCGTCGGCCCTCATAAAAGAAGCAATTGACATTGGAATCCAAAATCAGATTCCACGACCATTTGAGAATCACATGATTCCTGAGTTCATGGTCACAGGGACAGGAAACAGTCATTGGAACCCCACCTGGTATGTCAGTTTCACTCATAAGTTTCACGTTTGTCCTAATAAATCCTTGTATCAAAATTTTAAACCATCTTTTGGGGTGTTGACCCAATTAAACCAACATGAATATCATTTCTTTCATGGGATTGGCGAGATTTTTCTACCTGATCTTATGAATGTCGTTACAAATCCAATCCGTATACCATGTGTTTTCCATGTACCAACTATAACCAAGAATATTCTAAGTTTTGAACAATTAACATTACAAGGATTTATCGTTCGACTGGAGGGGACTTCATGTTCCATCAATCATATGTTTGGTGACATATCAAACAACGCGGCTAATGAGAACACAAGTCGGGATGGTCCACAACTCTCACTTCAAATTCTGAGTAATGAGGTGATTGAAAAGATCACCAAATTGGATAACTTGGATGTCATGGACTTGACCGAGTGGGTGGAAGTATTTGACCTACTTGGATATGAGGAGTTTGTTGAAATTTGTAAGGATAAATTACAAAGAAAATTCAAGCAGGTTGTAAACTGGTTCATTAACAAGTTTTATCGTCGTGTGTCAAATGAACCTAGTAGACCCTTTCCGCCTCGTCTACAAGATGGAAAAGAAGTAGATTTATTAACTCTATACTTGTTAGTTCGCAAAGCGGGTGGTTTCAGATCGGTATCAGATCGTGGCCTTTGGAGTGTTATTGCAATAGCTATGGGATCACCGTGGCAAGATGGCATTCAGTATCATGTGATCTATCTAAAATATTTGGATTTACTTGTTTATTATTATGAAGATCATAGAAGAAGTGGGACTGAGACTGTTGGTGAGGCTTCTACATCAGGTAACATGATGATGACATGATGCTTTATGCAACATGGAATCAAGATAATCACTATTATGGTGGAAACTACTATGAAGGAATTTGAAGATTGGCGCTTCAATTTCAAGAAACGACTGAAGGAGTAATCACGTACTCGATGATTCTCCCAAAGCCTACTAAACAAATCTCAAATTTAGCTTTCAGGAGGGAATATTAATGATGTAACTAGAAAAATAAACTTGTATTTGTGTTTAATTAGGTGATAAAGACTACCTAAATATTGTACTTATAGTTGTAACTCAATAAAGAATAGATAAGCAGTGCATGAGATCGGTTGGTTAATGCCAACATCACCCTAACGAAGATCGGTAACAATGATGGTTGATTTGACGCCAAATCATTTTGGCGTCAAATTAACCTTTTAAATAAACCGTTAACCGGTGGAGATCTGCCTGCATTATCTTTTGCAAATCGCATACAATCCTCTTCTCTCAAACTCTTGTGTATTTTTGTTCATCACATACACAATCTTACAAGCATCGTAACTTGATCGTGTATTTCTACTCTGCAATTTAGTTCACTGATTACAATTTAGTTCTAAATAAAAATATAGTCAATGTTTATTAATGAACATGTGAGAATTATACAACGATATATATTGTGTCTAAAAAAGTTTGGATCTAAGAAAATAATAATATCTTTTTCTAAACTTTCTATGTAAGAAATTTCATTTTTAAATATTTTATTTAAAAAACTATTATAAAAAATTGTCACTTCTTATAAAAATCTTGTTTTTTTGGGCTTTCTTAAACTGTTTTATGAAAAGTTTCATTTTTTACATAAAATTATTAAAAGTCCGTTTTAAAATATTTAGTATTAACAAAACTATTTCTAGTTTTCAATAAAAATATTGTTTTTTAATTTATTTAATAATATGTTTTTAAATCATCTTAATGTTAAAAATGGAATTAGATAAATGAGAGAGATAGAGTTATAGTAATTAATTATATTGACTTTTAAAAAAGAGAGTGAATGTAATGAGTGCTCAAATACTTTTTCGACATAAAAAATAATGTTAAATGACTAAAAATTTATACGTAACATCTATAGTTACTCTTTTATTATATAACATAAATTTAAATGTGTTAATTTTGAGGTTGAGATTGCTTTTAAATTTTCTCCTGAAATAGTATAAAGTTTTTAATGATTTTGATATCATTGCGCAAATTTTTTTGAACGACCAACGAATAATTTTTAAGTCTGGTCACCCGGGTAAACCTATTGGCGAAAGGTCTCCCACGCCCGCGAACACAGACAACGCTGGTGACTCGGCTCGTCCACCATTCCAAGGAAACCCACCACTCAAAGGTCACTGTGGTAAAACCCTTGGCCTACTTAAAACATATGCACCTAGTGAGATTCCAACCCACGACCTTTACTTTGAAAAGTCATAAGATGTGTTCCTCCTAAACAGTTGATATAGGACTCATTTGTGACATTATCACACCTTAAATTTCAATTCCATTGAGACGGTATAAGGAAACAAAGATGTCGGAACAATAAATACCTTCACATTTAGTGGGGCCAAGAATCTCTTTTCATCATTAACCAATAACCAAGTCATAGTCTTGTCACCTTTTTAGTTTATTACTAGCTTTAGTAAACCCGTGTATTACACGGTTTAAATAAATAAAATATTAATATAATAAATTTATTAATTAAACAATGATATTCTAAGATATGATATGACTGAAATAAAAAAAACGGTAATATCAACTTTTCAGAATTTGTTTTTAAATTTTTTTATTGAAAATAAATATTTTGTTTTAAACAAACCTTATAAAATGTCATTTTTGAAAGTTTTCTTATTACAACTCTCAAAATTTGATATTTCAAACTATTAATTTAATTAGAAATAACCTTAATAAATAGATTTCTTTCTTATTTATTAATTATTAAAAAGTATTAAAATAGTATTATTAGTAATTAAAGTAATTATTTAATAGGAGAGAGAGGCGGGAAAATTTTGATGAGGATGATTGTGGTGCTGACACGTGTCACCCCAATGATTGTGGTGCTGACACGTGGCACCCCATTTACCCTTTTATTAGAATAGGAAGATATGTTTTATTTATTATATGCAGACATCCCATTCACAAGTGACATATAAGATTGAGGTCATGACTTAAGCAGTTATAGGGTTAGCTACTTCTTAATCGAAGGTCGCAATTTGATGGGTATATATATTGGACCCAATCTAGCTTCATGTTAAGATTGTCCCTTCGACCAACGGATGAATTGAGTATAATCACTCTTTTTTCCTACAACTATGAAGGTGATGAGAAATTATTTAAAGAGATTTTAGGAAAAAAAAAAGTATTGTACAATAACACTTACAAAACTATTGAGATTATGTCGTTGGTCCTCGTGAAACTTGTTATTTTTCTCAATAGTTGTACTTTTGTTTTGACTTTTGAGTGTGGTTTGAAATAATGGATTAATGGAAAAGGTTCGAGTTGAGTGGTTGTTATATCTTGTTCCTGTTTGGTATGACAAAGATGACAGTGACTTTATAATAATATATGTTGAGTTTATGGCATATTTACTTGCAACAGCTTTGCAATGACGCATTTCAAACCATACTTTCAAACATTTTTGTGTAGAATTATCAAGGTTTGTTTACTTTATCGTGCATTTTAAAGACACAAAAATGGTATGGATTAACCAACCCTAAGAAGACTTTCAAACATCTTCTGGATGGTCAATTAATTTAGCAGACTTTTTCGATTCATAAAAAAGACACAAAAATGGTATGGATTATCCAACCCTAAGAAGATATTATCAACTAGAGACAAAAAGAGAAAAACGGACATGCATTTTATAAATGTCAAATTTGTAGGCTATGGACAACTAAAAAAGATGACGGTAAAACGGATGCTTTCAAATGGGTCGATTATTAAATATGGTTTGTAACACTTCCACGTTAAGTTATCGTCCCGGCGAAATTTAAAGGCAGGTGATTTGAAAAAGTGATTAATCAATTATTGAAATTTAAAACTATAAAAGTTAAAAATAAAAAATAAAAATTACCATATTGTTTTTTTATTATATACACTTAAAAATAGTAATAATACGTTATTTAAAAGAGACTATTTATTTAGCTAAAAATGTTTTTCAGTACAGCTCCTAATATATTCGCACCAAATGACAGGAATTTCCTAAGTTATTAAGCCTTAAAAATCACTGAAGTGTTACTGTATACGATAGGAGCATACTCTGCGAAATCATTTAAAAAAACTTATTTATCAAAATGGTATATTTAGAAAAATATTTATCAAAATAGTGTAATTTTAAAATTTTATTATTTCTCACTCCTACTCTTATTGACTTCTTAAAAACATATTTAAACCATCTTTTTTAAACGTAAATTAAACCATTTTAAACTTAAAATTAATGAGTATAAACGCCGAGGAAAAACATCTCGTGTATCCAATCTTTTTTTTTCTACTTTTTTTTTTTACATTTGCATAGTTCTTAACTAGGATAGTCTAATTTTGCTTTGAAACTCTAATTTTGCCATTTTTGTTTACTATTTAACAATGCTAAAAGTTGTATTTTTTACAATTGTTATAGTCCTCTATTATTTTTATATGATATACCGAAAAACAAATAGAATCACATGTTTAATAGCCTCTGACCAAAAGTGTTGATACTTTAAAATAACAACCAAACTATGATCATAATAAATGTTTGAAAATCCAGAATGATATTGGTAGGCTTTTACACATCCTTTAAGACTATAACGACGCAACACGCCAAAAACGGTGATAGGAATCATGACCCGTTGGATCCTGACCGATCTAAACTCAACGATGGCCTGAAGGCACCCCTGGATTTAATCCCATAATTTAATTAATTACAAAAAGTTATCGCATGCAAACTATTTTATGGGTTTTGAATAGTTTGAACTCTTTTTTAATCTTTTTGCTGTTTCCATTCCTTGGTAATAGTAGAAAAGGTTGGATTGGTTTTGGTATTCTTGAGTTTTTATTATTCTAGTTTCTATTAAAAAATAATTTAAAGAAATAAAAAGAATTCGACCTAAAAAGCTAAAAAATAAAAATATTTCATTTTAATACACTTCACATTAAATAACGTTTCTATAAACAATGTTTTTCAAACAAATTAATAATTTTTTTTGAAAACTGTAAAGAAATCTGTTTTGAAACACTTTTTAAATTTAAAGATATAATCTCTAAAAGAACTAAGAAAACATTTCAAAATTCTTTTGTAAAGTAGTGAATGAAAATAGAAGTTAGAAAATAAGAAAGTCCCAAATTACATTAATTTGGTAAATCATTTTCCAACTACACTATTTTGGTAAATAAAATTTCAACTATACTATTTTGGTTAAAAACTCAAATAAGAAAATGTTTTGGGTTTAAGTTTCATCAATGACAAAAAAAAAAAGTTTTGAGTTGAGTCAAAAGTTTTCTCTCACCTATAGTGGGTTTTTTTTCTGAGGGTGATTTCGGGTTGCGTACTCGAATAATAAAAATGATCGAGTGGGCATTAGCAGTTAAAAAAAACTTACATTTATGTTATTTCTTTATTTACGTTTTTTTGTTACAATTGTAGCCACCCAGGGCCGGCTCAAGTGTTTTGGGGGCCCAAAGTGGATAACAAATATAGGGCCCTTTTCTTCAAAAAAAAAAATATTCGGCTTCGGCCTTATGTTTTCTATATTATTTGTGTATATACATAATCATATAATACATCATATAATACAATTCATACCGCTAACACATCTGAAAATACTTGTCATATATGTTATAACTTCTTCTTTTAAACTAAATAAGACTATGTTGTTGTAATCAATGGTAGAACACTAGAGAACAAAATCAACTAATGAAATAATTAGCTAAATAAAATTGTACTATACACTAAATAAATGAGTTTAATGTAAAACAGAAAAAGAAAGCTTAAAAGACTTTGTATGCATCATGTATAATATGTTTGCCTCTAACTAAATTTAAAAAAAAAACACAAAAACAAAAACCCTACAAATCCCATCACCATAAAACTGGTGGTGGTATGAATTGCTACCTTTTGTTAATTTGCAGACAATCGAATCAAAATTTAAATTCAAATCTTATCACCTTAATGAGTAATGTTCTCAATTAGTATATCTTAGACGAAATAAGAGAGGAGGTGTAATTATTTTCAATTAACAAACAATAATAATAAATAAAAACTGTGCACATTAGAAACTACCAAACTATAGAACTCCAGTTAAGAAAAAAGCCGGAAAACAAAATCAAACATTCAAATATTAAAATGGTTACAAATTTTAAAAAATCGGATCAAGCAACACATCGAAAATAAAGTTGTTATTAATATTGAAAGGCCACAAATTCTCCTACATATTTAAATAGCAAATGAACGAGCAGGAGCCTTCTAGTTGATCCAATTTTGATCACTGAACTTTGTGTAATTTCTATTGTGGTTCCTCTGTATGTGTTTTAAATAGGAATCAAATGTGAAAGGTGTTGTGACGGTGTCGGCCAGGCCAAGGCGGTTGCCTCTCCGGCAAATCCAACTTGTATCGTCGCTATAGCCAGTGGGTTCCATTGGGTGGACTCGGTGACCACCCATTTTTCGACGACGCTTGATCAAGGAAACCCCCAAATCGAGTAGAAGAGAGTTGTAAGGGATTTCGGAGAGGGAGAGGTTGTAGTCCCCGGTAACCACCTCCACCACCATCATCGGATAAGGCCATGATTACCGGTCATGTTCTATTTATCGTGCCCTAGGTGGTGATGACCTGGTGGCTGTACTGCATTCACGCCCTTGCTCTGTTTTTCGAGCCCTAGGTGGCGGTGGCTTGTCGGCCATCGCGTGGTTCCGCAATGCCGCGTTGCTACTTTAACCTATGGTGAGGTGGTGGTTGTATATTTATGTTCATGTGATTGTTTTATTTGGTCACTCTAACCTCTCCCATTGCCTTGCATGTGCAGTAGCCGTCGGTCTGTCGGTGGCGATGATATGTGAGTAAACGATGATCTAGTGTTTGTTTTTTTTAGGTTGAATTATTTCAGCTTCTTCATCTGAGATAGGTTTTCGTCTTTGATTCTTGCAGACACGTGATATTTGATGTTGGTGATGGTTATTATGATGTTTTTTATGATGGTGATCTCCTGGCATATGATATTATTTTGGGTTTTTTGATTAGTTCGTCAGTGTGATACATTTGTTAATGAATTATTATGTTATACGATACTAATTTGGGTTTTCCAGTTCTTTTGGGTGATTTTGTCGTGTCTATGATGGACATCTTCGCATAGTGTTAGTTCATGTTTGGTTTTTCGTTGGCTGTGATGATTTGACAAAAAAATGGTGGTTGTCCTAGCGTGGCAACTATCTGTGGATGGTTTCAGTTAGAGGCAATTATCGGGTCTAAGCCAAAGCTATGACCGCGGTTGGGTTGCTTCCCGTTGGACTCGACTTGTTGGATCACATATTGTTGCTCTATGTTGGGTGGTTCGTTGGTTGTGATGATAGAAACAGGTTGTTGTCCTTGCATGGCATCCATTTGTGCATGGTTTGCAGCCTGAGAAGGTAACCGGGTCTGAGCCAAAACAGTGTTGAATGGTCATCTTATATGAACCTACATGTTCAATAAAAAAGTGAAATGAGCAGCGAGTTATGTTATGGATTGATTTTGCAGATGTGATGATTCCGAAAAAAACCCGTTGTCTTGGCATGGCAACCGCGTTTGGTTGCAACCATAACGAGAGTGAATCTGAGCTCAGGATTGAAAATACAGTTCTTAGAATCAAACGTATATGTTACTATACAAGAACTGTATTATTATTTTGCGACTCAAAAACTCGCGCAACGTGCGAGGTTGTATCATCCTAGATACATCATAACCAAACTCAAACTCAATAAAATAATAAAATCTACTAAATCTTTTAGCCTATTAGTTTTCTTATTTGTTTTTATTTCAAACACTAGTTTTCACCTTTGAGCATTCATCTTTAACATGTATACAATTCATCATTATAACTTTCATTCTCCTCCTTAATCTTGATTTGTGCCATCAAGATCTTGAATTCCCAACAAAGTCCGTAACTCGTCCACTTTAATCATTGGATCATTTATCTTACATCCTTTCTTTCGATCCACTCCTTGGTCACATAGATTCTTGTCTTCTATCAAATAACTTGATCTTGACATCCCCATCTCACTCATGATCATTATAAAAATCACTATCATTATTTTTCTTGTCTTGTAACCAACAAGGCACGACCTCCCTTCAAATTCCTCCTGAATCACTCAGGTCTTCCACACCACTTCCAAACTCACCCTTCACAAGTTTCGACTTGCATCTTCCAGACTTATCTGTATCACACAATTTGTTCTTGATCTATCACAGATCATCCTTCTCTTCTCTTTTATCCACTAAAATTTTCACCAACAACAAATTTATTAATTCAAGTAATATGTGTCACCCAAAAGACCAAAGTTTTAGTTTTGTTGCCTCGAACTCGGCATCACAAAAACAAAAACCTAGTGCTTATTCTTGTTTATTTATTCCTTTCCTATTGCGCCAACAAATACATAAAAAATTATTTGTATCTTTCTGGCTTCTCTCACGATCCTTTTTTTTTAACTTGAGCCACTCAAATTTCGATCGCCTTTTGATTGCTTCACACAACCGGTTTTCACAACCTATTGATCGTACAAATCAATTAATTTGATTATATTGATTTTTAAGAATAGCATAAGACAAGAAATGTCTAGAGAAATCCCAAATCCAATCCGAAATTTCACAGTTAGAAGCCCATTGGGCCGGCCCTGATTTGAGAAGCCTTCCGAGGAGATTCTCAAGAAAGAGAAAAAACTATATGAGAAAACCTACAAGGCTATCGAGGTTTACGTCATCGCCCATCCCGAAACTTATTAATCATCTCAATCAGATGTGTATTTGTTGTGAGTATGGTTTGAAATAACGGACAAGGTTCCACTTTAAATTGTTGTACCATGTTCTAGCTTGATACGATAAAAATGATGAGTGACTATGAATAATCTAAATTTGGTTTATGGCATTTTACTTTCACGAGGCTTTCAAGGGCGAAATATAAACCAAACTTTCAGACATTTTAATAGTTATATGACATATAGTGATCAAGGTTTAACTTGAATAATTAAGATGGATTCAAGAAAATAAGAAAAACTAAGAACGAAATTTACAAACGTGTCTAATGTTTGGTAATCTGATAAAGTATCTTAAAAGTGATTTAGAGGTACGTTGAAGAGAAAACTAGGAACCTTCTAATTATTGTGGAGGGGTTATGCAAAAGATTAGCCTCGGTCGTCATTTCCTCAAGATCGAATCGAGAACATCCCCGAAGTGTCCTCGGGCCATCGCCATGAATCCACATTATCCGAAAGACTAAAATATTCTATATCCTTATTCAAGTGTTGCGACTCTATTCTCTACCTCTTCTCGGCTCCTTTTTTCATTCGCAAACATGTTCCACGCCTAAGTACTTGTGTTCGAGAACCAAACCCCTACACCACTTATCTTTTATATAAATGCATCGTCTCCCACACCCGTCTGCCTTTGAAATAAGCTACGTAAGAAGAAGGCAAGAAGCCGATATCTTCAAAACCTCCTCATTTCAGACTGAAGAATGTAATATGGGAAAACCTTCTTTTTATTGCTATTGTGTTTTCATATTATCATTTTCTTATACTGGTTTCCTGAACGGGCTTAATTTTCTCATACAAGTTTCTTAAATGGGCTTAATTTTCTCATACAAGTTTCCTAAATGGGCTTAGTTTTCTCATACAGTTTTCTAAATGGGCTAAAATTTTAGAAAAGTTATTGCATGTTTTAATAATTAGTTTATAAGAATTAATGGAATATCAAGCTTAATTGTTTAACTATACAGGGTTTATAAACTTTTTTAAAATATGTGTTAATTAAATTATAATAGGTTTATATTAATTAAACTTTAAGATCTAGCATTGGCTTTTCTTTTTAAGGTTGGTCGGAGTTTGATCGTATGTATACAACAAAAAGTAAAATTCCATGGATGCGAACGACCACCATTAACTAACTTTAATTCAACAACTGACATACTTGTACCTTGTGTATCTTAGGTGTGCGAGTTAATCTAAAACGTTCTTCATGCCAACGAAAAATCAGTTATTAAAAAATTACGCCAAATTATTTATTGCCATAGATACCTTAAATGCAACAGATATAGGTTTTCAAATAACTTTCATGCAAACAATTTATTACCATAAATACCATACATAATGCATTTAAGTCTACCTCCTATATAGTTCAACTAACCGGAGTACTAATTAATGAAACAAGTTAGAGAGAAATAATATTTTTACCAATCAAATGTGTTTTAAACTATAGTATTTATTTATTTATTATTATTATTTTTTTAATAGCAAATGTGCTACCCTTCTTCGGAGGATAGGTGTTATCTTAATCGGGCCCACATATCCGTTTCCCAGCAGGGACCGCACCCCCAACCCCCTCAGGAGGAAACTATCGTATTAGGTTAGTAAAACGTGTATTACACAGTTTAAATAAATAATATATTTAATAACAAAAAATTTTTAATTATAAAATAATATTTTAAGATAATATATGATTTAAATTATGTATGAGTAAAAAATTATAAATAATAAAACAGTGATATCAACTTAAACTTTTGTTTTTAAATATTTTTTGTTTTTTTCCAAATAATAAATTATAACATTTTGTTTCAAAACAAAATGTTTTAAAGTAATGTCATTTAAATTTTTTCTTACTATAACTCTTAATTTTAATTATTTTTATTGTAAAATTTAAAAATTAATGAATTTTAATGTATTTCGTATTCTTGATAAAATTTTATGTTTTAGAAAAAATTCTTTTTGTAAAAAGTTATTACAAACAACATTAATAAAAAATCACTTTCTTAATTTATTAAATAACTATTTGTAATCTAAAAAACTAAATAATATTATTAGTAATTAATATAATTATTTAATAAGAGAGATAAGCGATAATTTTTTTATGAGAATGAATGTGATGTTGTCACATGTCATCTTAGTTACCATTTTATTAAAGTAAAAAAGATTTGTGAAAAACAACCATAACGGAAACATGAAGGGAATACACTTGCAGACTTGTTAAGTTGAATCTATCATGATGGAAACACTTTCACTCTATGGTTTACTCTTGAACAAAAGCCGTTTTCACACGCTTCGATATATATGTCATAAGTTATAACTTGAATGCTTCTTATCTTCGAGCCTAAGGATTCGATGATAAAATGGAAATAGGATTCAAGTTTGATCGTTATTCAGTGATACCACCACAAGGGCACAAGGGCGCCGAAGATGATGAATAAAATCAAAGTGACTGAGGTTGGAAGTCATAAAATACGAAAAATGGTTTTTTCCCCTAAGAATTTTTATTTACGAGTTTTTATTCTACTATGTAAAAGCTTTAAAACTGTCAGTTTCTACTAATGTCAAAGTTTCTATCAAGTTAGTTCTATCGATGTCAAAGTTTCCTCCCACATCTTGAAACTGTCCTAGTTAGTACCTTACCTTGGTAAACTAGACCTAGGTAGTAACAGGACCTCTGTACCAAATACCCTGGTTGAAACTTTGATCAAGGTAGAAACTACCTTGTTTGAAACTTTGACTTCAGTAAAAACTAGTTGTTTTAACATTTTCAAACACACAATTTCAAGCATCGATATCTCATGTATCCTAGCTCCGTCTTAAACAAGATTTGGTTCGTGTCAATGGTCAACGAAGGTTTCACATAATTTAAACAAAAACCTTTTAAATAAATTATAAACCATATAAGTATTTATGTCCAAATTTAAGAAGAAAATGTACATTCTTCCTATTTTGTGAAAAACTCATTTTCACTATTCCTCGAATGACTCTAAATCACAATCTCTAAAATAAGCCTAAAACCATGAGTTTTCCCGATTAGCTCAGGAACCGAATAACATCATTCTCATTGATCCAAATGTTCACATGTTATCTATTGATCTTAAAACAAGATGACGTTCTTGTAATTTGTATATGCATAAATTTATCTATGTGTAAATATGTTTTAAATGTTTAGAACGAATATGATCTTCGTGGTGCATCATAAACAATATGTACTAGTCTACAATATCATAGACTATATACTCTAGCAAGCGAACACAAGACACATCATTAATGTGCCTCTCACAGCTTTATAAGGAATAACACTTTAATAAATAACATTTTTAAACAACACTATTTTAGAGAAAAAAAAGCTCCTCTAACAATACAAAACATTTGATTACTTGACATAAAAAATTTACGTAGTCATTATTCTAAATTTTCATTACAAAATAAAAATAAAAACAGACCCTAGCCATCATACATCCTCCCAATGGGTTGGAGAATAAACACACAACTTCCACATCTCTTTTTCTATACTAATCTGACACGTGCTCGTATTATTAATTTCCAATATACTTTGTAAAAAATACTAATCATATGCCTTGACATTATCATTGTTATGATTGAGTTTCTTTTAAGTATTTGCAAAAGATTGAGGATTGATATCGCCTTTACTAAATTAATCAAAACCACTTAGTGGTAGCTTTATTAGTGTTTGATGATTTAACTTTATTTACTAAACTAACCGGAGTCCATAAGCTTGTTATGTTTAGCCATTAATTTTTCATTTATTTTTATTTGTTGTAATTTTTTTCTACTTATTATACCAATAATTTTCTTTTCTTCATATTAAGACGTAGGAAAGGCAGGCTTGATTTTATGTTTTCGACAAGGGTAAACTAAAAATTAAGAGTATATATATATTTTTTTTAAAATAACTTTTTAGACCTCTTGAATATTCTCATTTTAACTCTAGAAAACTATTATAACTAGCTTAAATAAATTAAAAAAAAACTTTTACACCCTCAACTACTTATACAAAAAATTGTTATTTTGTAGTTATAATATTTAATTAGTTTGCACAATGAAATGGGTGATAGAAACATACATTATCGAATTGAAATCACTAAATGTAAGTAATAATAACTAAACTGAAATAGCACTTATATATTTTATATATTTATATAAGAATAAAAAAACAAAGCAAAAGGAGAAAGCAATACTCATAGAATAAAAATCTCTCTTTCACTTTTCTCCATAGTGATAAGCTTCCATCTGCACCATATTAAAATATAAATACTTAATTCACCAAATAAAATCAGATTCCTTACACCCAACTCCTAAGTCTTTCTTTATAACCAGATACGACCATCTACACGTTCTTTTTAATTTTTTTAATATACAACAATTAAATTTTGTGCTCTTTGTATCTATTGGTGCTTGTGTAGGTAGAATTGTCGGTATACGTACACGTGTGACGTGTCCCTTTAATTAGACAATATTGTATCTTTGACATTACACCAACACATAAAAGAACCGTAAAGAAGCATAATTAAAAGTTTACAAAATGTCACCTAATCCAGTACGATAAATTTACTACCAAAAATACGACTTGAGTTGAGAATTAAAACTTAAAATCAATAATTTCTTTTTCTTCTTTTTTTTTTTAAACTCAACACACCCGACTTTAGATTTTACTCCCAATTTAAACCGATAGTAATAAACATCAAATGTCACTAGAATTAAGCTAATACTTGTACTTACACTCTGTAATCAATCAAGCCGGGTAATCAAACGGCAAAGGTGACACAGAGGCGGAATCAAGCAAATCGCGATGCACAAACCCATAATTCCGCAAAACCTGATTATCCGCAAAGTTCAAAACCTTCTGCATAGCGTCCCAACAACTCCTCCCGGAGTACATCTGGTTATGCTGCCCGCTACACGGCTGACACCCCGTGAAATGCGTAATAAACGGCCGCCTCCAACTAAACTTCCCGTAACCCGCGCCCTTCAAATACGGCTCCCACATCTTAGCATACCCCTCACTCACCACCTCACCATGTCGTCTCCTTAAACCCCGTACACTTTTCTCAACATTCTCGTACAAAACCGTTATGTTCTCCAACGTCTCCACAATTTCCAACCAATACCCCTCGAAATAATACTCCCCTTCAACGTATATTTTATCCCCCCATTTTTCTTTTTCGTTTAACAATAAATAAACGAGACCCGTTTGATCGTCGGACTCGGGGAATGACTTGTCTTTACACGTGTCCCGTAAGATTTCGCCCCATTTCTCGTAATTCGGAGTCTGAGGACCCATACCCGACCAAACATCCATGAAATCAAGAGCCCATTGGGTGTTTCTGATGAGGAAAACGCCGGCGTTTAAGCTTGTCCAGCTTTTCTTCTCGTAGATGAGCTTCGGCCACCCGTGTACGACGAGGTTGTGGTGTTTGTAACGTTGTAACGGCAGCTTGAAGTCCATGTCGGTGAAGGCGGCGTCGGAGTCGACCCACCATATCCATTCGGACTCCGGGTGGGCCAACATTGCCGCCCGAACCGCGGGGATTTTGGCCCAGAACGTGTGCATTTGGGGGTGGAGTAACACGTTGTTGTAGAACATTTCGTACCCGTGGATCCGACAGTAGTCTGCTTTGTTCTTGAAGAATCTCAACAGCAGATGGTCCCCGATCGGGTTCTTACACGGGCCGGGTTGCGACCCGGACACGACAACGACCCGGTCTTCAGCACCCGACTGGAACGACGGGTGGAGCCTCAGCCATTCTTTTCGCTTTTCGTCCCAGTTTTTCACGGGTTTGTCGAGGGTGTACCCGAATGTCGGGTCGTCGTAGAAATTGGAGTCGGGTGGGTCGTGTTGGAGGTCCAACCCGTTGAAGTTGGCGGAGCAACCGACGTTATCTGTGACGAAGTCGGTGGATTTTTGATCAAAAATCGGTGTGGGAAAAGTCGGTGGTGGGTGGGGTTGAGGGTTTGAGAAGGTGGAGAATATCCAAACTAGTAACAGGGCGGCGACGGCGCCGGAGAAGAAAATGAAGGCGTCGGAGGCGGTGGTTAACGACGGCCGCCGACCACCACCGCCGTTGTTTCTGGCCGACTGAGAGGGAAATTGGGAGTAAGAAATCTCAGGGGATTTCATTTTGTAGAGGAAGTTAAGAAAATCGGTGACGGAAAAAGAAAAGGGTTTCGTCGGTGGCGGAGGGAGTAAAGGGTGGTGGTGGTTGTATAAAGGTTTGAAGGTGGCTTTAATGGCGTTGGAGTGTGGGACCCACTGTGTTTAACCATGATGGGTTACTTGAATCGACACGTACATCATGGTCATGTGAGAATGCTTTTGGTAGGATTGCAATTACAATTATTTACGCTTTCATCCAATTTTAAACTTTTTCCAAACTTACTCATGTAGTCATGTTTTTCTTGTTTAGGGCAGTTGATATATTATAATTAAGGGGTTATTAAAACTAGGACTTGTAGAAGTAAAATTCAGCGTATTTAAATTATAATATTAAATGCTAGTTGTCTAGTTAGATCACTAAAAAATTTCTTTTCTTTTTGCATAAAATTTGGTTTTTCAGATTTGTAAAAAAGTTAGGTTTCTTTTGTTGGTGTAATGTAGTTTGCATTTAAGGTAGTTATTTCTCATATTAGTGTACTTGATGTTTGGACATATGGTGTTGTTCTAGACGTGACGATGTTGACGTTGGTGATCTTAAAAATTGTTTATGACGTGGGTAATTGTATTGAAGATAAAAATAATAAAATAAATTATATTTGACATTGTTTGATTTGTATCGAACATAGATAAAATTGTAGATATACATTGTTATGGTATATTTGAAAATTCATAAAACATTATGTATCAAAAGTTAACAAAGCTAAACCAAATTGAATTAAAATAAAAAAATAATTATGTTATATATGACTTGCCTCGATTTAAAAAAATCATTTATAATATTCATTTTTATAGTTGTTTAGTGTGAGTTACAGGTTACTAGTTAATTGTTATAACCATGGAAAAGCAATCAATTTACTAACGTTTCTAAATGCAATAGTAATATGACCAACAAAAATCGGGATAAAACTTTCCTAAACACAGTATTAGTTCTTCTAGAGGAGATTTCACATCATCAAACTATTTCTTCTAAAGAAAGATTTTGTTTCTGTAAATGACAAAAGAAATAAAGATTCAAAGAAACATAAATTTAAACTTTAAAGCATTGATTGGAACTTTATTCTAACAAGGATATGTGTTGTGAATTAGATTTTTTTTTTTTGTGAAAAGTGGGTCACATCAGTCGGGGCGTGATGGCACACCACAACACAAACGGCGTAATGGGGCACAACCCTGGTGGTGTTACTGTGATCGCGGCGTGAAGAGCTCAAAAGAGTTGTTAGAATGGACTAGGGTGGTGTGTAATCTAGCCGAGAAGGGATTTAAAAGAAAAAAATAAGTTTATTCTATAGATAGTTTAATTTTAAATTTCAAAAAACACATATCTACCCATTAAAATATCTCTATTTCTATATTTTATTTTTCAATTGTAAGTAATAGATCATAAACCAATGCTTAGAGTTGACCCAGATGATTTTTTCAGCAATGAGTTTCCTTCTGAGGTGGTTGAGGGTGATGTCCCGACTGGAAAATGAATAGGTGAGACCGGCTAAGATAACACATATTCTCCGAAACAAGGTCGCACATTTGTCGTTTAAAAAAAGGTAATGGATCATATCAATGGTTACCATCCCGAAGTTCGACTCTGACCTCTTCATTTATTATGGAACCGGGGATTGGAGCATGCCCGTAGATCGTCCACCCACACCCGAATGAATAACAATAGGATGTTGGTAATATAAATTTTTTATATTTTAAGTTACCTTATTACTATTGTATATTTAATAACATATATATTTATTTCTAGTGAACTTCCAAAAACGGGATGAATTTTAGTCAAGTAATTTTGAGTAACAAATTTTGAACCCAAGACATGATATCCGACAAGTAGACTAGCATTCATCGATCGTCATTACTTTAATAGACTTTACAATCGAAATACGAGCAAACTCTGGTAAGCGGTTGGGACGAGGTAAGAATATACAAATTTACATGTGACGAGTATAAGCAATATTTGAGAAAAGACTTCAACGAAAGGCCGGTTTAGAAAGTTTTAAGTAGTTCAACAAAGTAGGCTAGGGTTTCGTTGATGGGTCAGTTGTCAATAGGAATGGTAATCAAACCCAAACTAGAAGTGAATACTTGAAACCCGAGACATTTGACAGATATGGCATCGGGTAAGTGGGTATGAGACCAGGTATGAGATTAAATTTTATTTTTTTCGCGGGTTTGGGACGGGTACGATTGCATCGTAAATCCGATTACCCGAATTTATTTAATTTTTTTAATTTATTCTATTTAATAATTATAATATATATTATTACATATTTTTTTGTTTACTTAATAATTATGTGTTAATATAAGCTATTATGATTTTTTATCATTTATATCATATGATATCTTTCAAAGTTATAATAAAACTCTTTAAACTAAATAACAGATAATAGTGAAACACAAATAAACAAACATAAAGGATTAATTGAATCATTGTTTAATACGTATATGCAAATCTAGATTTATATGATGTTATAATTTCAATAGATACCTGATAGATACACCCAACGGGTAATTTCTATAACCTTAACGGGTATACTTGATTACCCACGACTATGCCCGATACTCGACGGGTAAATACTTGATACATACCCAGTGGGTTTTGAGACAGGTGCGGGACGCGATTTTCTAATCGGTTATGGGGTTGTAATTATTCATATTTGTCCGAAACCCGCCTTATTATCATCCCTAGTTATCAAAATGAATGAAATCATCTACGTCCAATGATTATAAATCAACACAAGGCCAAAAAAAAAAAAATCTGACAAGAGTATATAAATAATTACTTTTATTTTTTTTAATTTAAATATTTAGGTGTGCGTTTTTATTCTTTTTAATAATATTAATGTATAGTTGTGCATTTTTGTTTTTATTATTAAAAAAGAAACAAATTATATTTAAAACTATATACCATAACTATTTATTTATAACTGATCACTAATCATTTTCACCACAACATATCTTTAGCATACTATTTATTTATAATTGATCACCAATCATAACCTTTAGTGCGCATAACGTGTCTAGTGAGTGCTTACATGACACATTTTTATCACCTTTCACATAGCTAACAAAAAATAAACCTAAGGCCTCGGGGAATATGTGTGTCACTTTCTTCGATTTTGTTGCGGGTCTTCATATTAACCGAATTGAACTTCCGAAAGGCGGGTCAAGTGTACATATAACCAAATATCTAATCGTTTCAAACGGTTTTGGTTATTTTGGTTTTCAATTATTTAGTTTGTTATCAAATATTTTACCACCACATCCTATCAAAGGTTGGTTATTATCTAGTATCTCCAACAAATTTGGTAGAGCCATAAGACGTTGATTGTACAGTACAAGCAATAATTGCGTTCACGAGATGTGTTGGGGTTTTGGATGCAGATGCGTAATTGGGGTTGAAAATTGGGACATTGCTACGGCCCATTAGGCCCACCCAGTCAGTAATGTCAAAATATACAGTTGTTATAAAGAATTATTTGAAAACAAAACAATAACATGCTCTCGTAGCTCAGTTGGTTAGAGCACCCGTTTAGTAAGCGGGAGGTCTTGAGTTCGACTCTCAACGAGAGCAGAATGTAATTTTTATACAACCATGGTAATTGCATACTTTTTCTACTTCTACACATTTTACTTCAAGGGGAACAATGTTCAACTTTTTATATTAGCTTAGACCAACCATTGTAGTTGTGTGTTTTTACTACTACATTTTTACTTTACTACTACATTTTTAATATAGCGACTGTACACTTTTAATTTGCATACTTCATATATGTTTTGTATATATTTGATAACAACCAAAACATATTTTGAACTATAAAATGTTCAAATGCGTGATGCGTCTCGTTCACATATAAATGCTAAATACATGTTTTTTTTAAAGGATCAGGATTCATAAAATAAAACTTGGTTTAGATGGCATAACATTCACATAAAATCATTTTCTAGTATCAAGCCATATAGTTTCAATGAGATGTGCTAAACTGTACCCTTATTTTTATCACTTTTACTTGTTGCATCTTTTCCTTCAAGTTATCACATTAGTGATGGCCTCCTATTTTATCATTAAAATTCTTCCAATTAGACGTTTTTAAGGGGATTACATTAAAGATTAAGGGGGTGGGTACATTTGGCGACACTCGTAATTTGAATATAGGATGAATAATAATAAACTACACAATGAGATGCATTTACATTTTTCTTTGTTCTATGAAACTTTAAAAGTCACATTAAAAGCGTGAATGGCTGAACGACCATGATTTATAGAATCATAAGGGAGCTGGGTATGGGTGTGAGTCTTCAAATTATAAAAAAAATTGGTTTCTGGTACCGCTTATGGGCGGTATAGTCATGTTGATCGAACGGAAAGTAATTGATTTTGCATATTAGATGATGGGGTCATTTGTGCCAGTGAGGTACGCACATGTGGTAGACAAGTTAAAAATTATTTAAAAAAGAAACCCTTCTGTTATAATTTGGAATAAGAGGTTAAAGTAATTAAAATTTATTTACAATCTTTAGTTTGCATATGACATCTAGAAAAAAGAATCGCCTGTTTGTATATTAAAAATTGTAAATTATAAAAAAAATCATTTTGTTTATTAGTTTCCATTTGTATTTTATTCTTTAAGTAATTAGTTTTTTAAGTGTTGGAGGTGATGAAAAATATAACAATTTCCATTGTGTATAGATAAGATGAGATATTAAGATGTAATTTTATGTAGATGAGAAAGAGAGAACGTGTTTAAGTATGAGAGGGATGTAAGATTGTTAGGTACCACCCCCACCCTAACACATTATATAATAATTAACAAAGTCGTGACTTATGAGGCTTCTAATATAATTTGTTTGATTTAAATGTACACTTTACTAAAGATGGTGCATACAAAAGTTTTTGTCCACTTCAAACTTCAAGATCAAGTTATATTAATTATAACCAAACCGAGAGAAAGTAAATGGGAATAAATGGATAATAAACAGTCTTTTCTCTTGTGGGCGATCATTCAATCCGACAACGTCATTCAACTTATATATTTTCTTTTTTAAACATTAACATCTAAAGATTTTCTAATTTAATGTTATCTTCCAAGTCACTCATGGTCTTTGGGTTGTAGCACTGGCCCAACCCCTCACCCATTCTAGTTCTAATTACTAATTTACTATAAAGATCTTTTAGGCCGAGATCTGTGGAAAAAGTCACTGAAAATATAATTTTTTATTAATTTTAAACCTTAATAACAATATGAATGATAGGCTCAAACTTGTGTGATTGAATTGAAAAATGATGAAACTTATTCCAGATACGAGAATGGTAACCCTTGGATTGGTATACAGTTGCACGAACACGTCGTGACAGTGGACACTAAGCGTGATATGACGTTTTTAATGGAACTTTTTGTTAGAATTTTGGACACAAAATAATTATATTTATATATTTTTTATATAAATAGTTATTTATTTATTGGTTTAAGTTCTCGTTTGTAACAAACTATACCTTGTTCAAACTGAAGCTAAGATGAATTAGATATCGATGCTCGAAGTTGAGTGGTCGGAATAAAGAAAGTAAAACTTGGGTGATAATAGTATGAAATTGTTGTAACTTTTTACATAATGTTAATAAAACCATATATTGAGTAACATGGATGTTTTATGTTTTGACCAAGTCTTTTAATAAATATTATGAATGTTTATTATGGATCATAAATTTTATTAAAATTGATATTAAACATGTCATGAATAAAATGAAAGTTTTAATTTGATCTCATAAAATATTTCATAAATCAAATGAAAGTTTTGGTTGTGAATCATAAAAGTCATATTAATGTGAAGTATTAAGCATGAGTATATAAACAAACTAATGATGAGAAAAGAGAAGAAAAAGAAATTTATTTTCTTTAGAGTCAACAAGTTTTATAGAAATTTAGAGAGGAGCACTATCTAAATTGATCTTCATACACCATTATCTTTAAAATTTTTCCACATAACATCATAACACATATTTTACCTGGTGATCTCTCGGGTCGAGGCACTCTCCGCCAGTACATACTGCTTTGTCTGTTGTACCCTGGGAGACAGACGCGTTGTCTGCAGTAGAGACGCGAAATCTGTTTTAAGGGACCCGTGTCTAACACGATCCTCAGCCTCAACCATCAATCTTTTATTTGTTACTTGTTGCAGTGAAGGGGTATAGTTGAATATTCGAACGCGATGAAGGCTCATGTCAAGAATACTATATGAAGACTCGTTGGAGTATATACTAAAGACGGATCTTCGAATCAAGTTTGGTACATAAATATTGTTTATATTTATTTTCTAGTCGTATTTGTAAACGGTATTGTACTAGAATATTTCTCATGACTAACGAGAGTATCGTTAGAATTACTATCTTTTAATATAAAAGTGCACCTACTTTCTACACATTTACATTGTGGATGGGTCGTTTGCTCTTGAGCACTACAGATGATGCTGCTCACAATATTGTTAATATTATACTATGGTTAGGTGTTGTTGACATGCAGCAATACTTACTGATGAGCTTAGTCTCTACTGATTGTAGGTTGTTGTTTATGAACTTGGTTAATGTTAACGATTCACTTGCTGAGGAAGAAGATAGCCAAATAGTGTTTGATGGTTTAGTTGTTGCTTATGGATAATATTAGATTGGTTCTTAAAAATGGACACCACTTTTAAAAACATTTGAGGTTTGTTATACTTCTAATAGTCCCTTAACGTTGGCGAATAGTTACTAACTTTGTGTTATTAACTTACTAACCATCAATGTTTTCAGAACCGGATTGGACATCGAATCGGATGTCTTACTGGTTTGGTGGTCGGACCGGATTTAAGTACCAAATGACGTCATAATTATATATATAGTATATTATATATATAGTTATACATATAGTTCAATATAAGTAATTTATGTGTGTATTTTATAGTTATATATAAAACTTAACAATAATCTTATGTCCAAAACATTAATTTATTATTCAGCTCCCCGTTCTTACCCACTAAAAAAACACAAAATCCGGTTCGACCCCCGGTCCGGTTCCCAGTCCGACCACCGATTCAGGACGAACTGGCCGGTCGAACCCCCTAAAACGAGTTGATGTGAACTGGTTCCGCCCCCTCCGATTCCCGGTCGGACTAGTTGAACCAACCGGTTCGATCCAGTCTCGAAAACAATGCTAACCACTTATCTGTCGTTTAAAAAAATGAAATGACTTTTTGGGTTTTCCTTTTTAAAAACGATATCCCACTTCAATCTTATTACACAATTTTATGGTCTCATCTTAATCATTATTTACCTTAATCAACAGTACAACTTTTTTTTCCCTTCTTATGATTTATAGTCTTGTTTTTATTACCTTAATTAACAGTACAATTTTTTTTACCCGTCTTATGATTTCTAGTCTTTTTAATCTGTGACTGTATGTGAAAATCGTGTCTCATAATATGTAAATTTTGACGAATAACCAAGTTAGAAAATGGTAGTGGTGCAAGGACCAAACAAAAATATTTGGTGGGGGTCAACCAACCCCGTAGTTTTTGGTGCAACGTATGTCCGTTTTTCAACCGACTACAAGATATTTGAAAGCAGAAATTTGAGAGTTTTAAAGGCCGACCCCTCTATTTTAGGACCCTACAGATTTCTTATAAACTTTTAGCCATTAAAATTTTAAATTAAGCCCATCTTTGGTGAAAAAAATAAGCCCAATATGTCTTTCGTCAATTAAAATCCATTTTTATTAAAAATAAGAAGCCCAAATTCGTATCACCCCCATTTAGAAGCCCGTAAATTATATTGGGAAGTCCACTTTTATAAACTTTTCCGATTACCCATTTACCCCTCAAAACTTCCAATCGGTAAAACAATTAAATCGGTGAAAACCTACAAATTTAAGAGAAAAGTCAATGACAAGGGACTAAGACTATATGTAGTGATTGTTTAGTTAAATGTCAACTAAATGTCATGTAGATAAAAATCGTTTCACTAATGCCCATTTTAAATCAAGTTGTAGAGGTTGACTAATATTTGAATCCCCTATTGATGCAACAATTTAGGAAAATGGAGTTTCGCGCCAATTAAAGGCCTAGAGACCTATTGATTTAGAACTCTTTTTAATTAGCTTGTAATAGTGCTTGGAGCCCCACTTGTATCAATATCATCATGTTTGAAACCCCCAAATACCCTACGGGGCGTTTGGTTTGAGGAAATGAAATGAAATGGAATGGAATTGGGAAACTAGTATAATTTTCAAATAAAATTATATTTGTGTGGGTAATGAAATGTAAAACCCAAGGGAATGTTTCACCCCAAATTCCATTGGTTGTGAGATTTCAAATTCCCTCTCTAGGTGGAAGGATTTTAAAATCTCACAACCAATGGAATTTGAGGTAAAACATTATCTTGAGTTTACTTTTAATTGCTCAGTCAAATACGATTTTACTTGAAAATTATACTAGTTTCTCATTTACATTCCATTCCATTATATTCCTTCCAACCAAACACCCCCTACATATAGTCTAACCTCACTTTCACCACTATAATAAAATTTGAGTGTTTTGCATTAACAAGATAACCTTTAAATTATTGCTCATGTGTAGGGATAGGCTGCAAACGAACCAACTCTTTCGTTAAAAATAATTTTTTTCATGAACTGTTCACGAACACTTATCGAACGAGATTTCTTGTTCGTGTTCGTTCATTGAGAAAATGAACATGTTCATGAACTGTTCACGAACACTTACCAGAGGCAAATGAACACAAACAAAAGCAAATGAATACAAACAACTGTTCATGAACATAACAAACACAAAAAAACTCATGAACACAAACAAATATAAATTATTATAATTTTAGAATAAAATTTATATTTTTTGTTACAAATATTACACAAAATCAATCAAAAATAAATAAGTAGTTAACATAAGTATCAAAAAATACTTGATATAATAGTCATAAAAATAACTAACACAATAATTAAGAATATAAATGCACACCTTAACGAACATAAACGAACACATTATCGAACGTTCACGACGAACATAAACGAACACATTATCGAACGTTCACGAACATAAATGAACGAACACGGCTTGTGTTCATGTTCGTTCGTTTAACTAAACGAACAAATATAAACGAACTTCCCGACGAACGGTTCACGAACTGTTCGCTGAACGTTCAGTTCGTTTATAGCCCTATGTAGGGATGCTTTGAGTCCATCCGACATTTTTTTACTAAAGTTGACCAAGATCTATACATATGATTTTGAGATTATAATGATAAAAACAAACTTGAGTTTGATCTCCCCAATTACAGTTTTCATTTAAAACAAATGAAAGATCTTGTCAGATTGAATGGTATATATAATTTTGTAAAACCTAATGGTGAAATCAAATAAACTTGTGCATCCATTGGTCTATAAACTTATTAAAGTTTTTATTTGTTTTAGCGGCTCCAAACAAGTGTTGGAATATTTGTTTCTTTAATAAAGCGTGTGAAGACAAAATTGTGTAATCGGATATGATGATGAGTACATGAACATTTCTTACATATTACATCTAAAAAGTGTTTTTAAAAGATAAAAAACCCGTAGACACAGTTATAGAATATAATGTTTTTTTTCTAAAATCGTATTTGTCTCATTTATTTGTTGTATGCTTTTTCGTGAAATTGTTTTTTAAGTATGTGATTCAATTAGAAAAAAAGAAAGTTAGGACTTCAATTTAAAAGACATCTGAGCATCGGAAAACTCACATTGACAGTAAAAGTTTCTATGCCTATCACAAGTAACATAATTGTATGAGTATTTCGAATTTCAACCCTAGACATCAAGCATTCAAGCAACAAGGGTTAACACAAGAATTCTTATATATTACTTTCTTAATCTCTATCTACTTCCACCTTTATTTGAATGTGATGAACACACTTGGATTTTCTGATCCCCAACACAAATTTAGTTTAAAAACTTCAATCTTCTTCTTGATTATTGGCTTCCATCGATTACTTCACCTTAAACACACGCTTACATACGCAATTCGATTTAAGGAAATGTGATGAATACTTGGCAATCCCCTCTTTTACCAGATTTTACTTCACGTATCCCTATTTGGTAGATTTGATACCTCAAGTTTTTTCCTTATTTAATTTGTTACTCAAACGTTATAGCGCATTAACTAACTAATGATTATATTAAACTCTTGAATTATCTCTAAATGTTAGGATAATAACACACTTAAATATAAACATCAAATATAATTAAAAGCTTCACTTGAACTTAAATAATAAATGTTAAGTTTAATTTATCCCAAAAATGCAATGTTACAGAAATGATTAAAGTAACCTCATGTGATGGCACTCGTTTAGTGTACAAAACCTAACATCATTTAAGACGGTGTCAACATTTGTTAAAATGTTATACTGTTATGAACAATAACGAATATTTTCATAATAAATGAATTGTACTAACGATAGGATGATATCCCTAAATATCATACCTAAATCGAATGTGTAAAATGTAAAAGTTAACTAAAATAGTTTGTGTATAATATTTTAAAGTTAATTAAATAAATATAGAAATAAGTATGTTGGGCGACCCGAATACATAACTTCTTTGATTAATGTTGTTGATACATTAAAACTATTCTAATACTTATATATTATTTTAGTTATACTAGTTCCCTTAATGAAGTTTCGCATGCAAAATGCTCTTTGAACATTCATATAAACTCCCCTATATCTTTCTTTATCTTTAAATTATGTAAGAAGCATAAAACTCATGCAATTTTACTCTCACATCAAGTAACCGTCCTCATCTTCATTCCAATGTCTATTTTTAAATATTATTTGCAAGTTGTTGTGAGTAGAAGAAAAAAATTAAGAAAAACAATAAAGAAATATTATTTAATTGAAATGAGAATATATATGGAGAATGAGATGTTATATGAACTATTTGCATATCTCTACTTCTGAACTTGTGAAATTGCATACTTTCCTAAAGTATATTTAAAAAGCATTGTACTTATGCATTGAAAACTTATGTTTTGAGAAAATATATAATTTTTCAGGTTAATAGGGATATATATATACAATTCCTTCTTTAGATAGAGCAAAGATGAATAAATTTAAAAGATATTGTTTTTTTAGTTAAATTATAAAGATAGGGAATGAGAACTTACAAGTGAATGCTCTTAAATTATTATAAAAATTAAAAATTTTAACTCATAACATGCTAAACCCTCAAGGAAAGGAATCAATCTTTCAAATTTTGTTAAGAGTAATTTAAACATCTATTGTTTTATCTTTCCAGTATAACCAATTAAGTATTTCTATAGTATATGTATTATAAAGAGAAGAGTGACATTATACTAGGTGTATGAAGTAATTTATTATGGTTTCATTATGGTTTCAGTTGAGGGAATAATAAAATCATAGTTAAAGATGACATAAAGTGAGAATCAGGAGAAGGTGGGGAAATCCTAGCCCCGGACGGGAACACCACCCTCACGAACTCGGCTTCAAAATTTACTCCCTGATCGGGTGATTATTTACCGGCACCCTTCAAATCTCTTTTCCTTTTGACCGTTTAAATCTCTCTCTCTTTTGACCAATGAAAAATAAGAATATAAGCAAAACTGGAACGGCTCTGTGCGAAGCAAAGGAAACGCAAAAGAAAATTGAGGAAAATGAAAAAAAAAACTGATGTGTAGTTGATGTGGCAAGAGAAAAAAAAAAGAGTTATAAATGGTTAATAATGATAAAGAAAAGAAACAAGTCTTGCATTGTTGTTTTTCAATCTAGTTTCATATGTATAATTTATTTAGTTTCACTTCTGTTTGAAGTTGGATCGAACTTATCTACTCCACTTGCTAATCACTCCATAATTAATTTATTGATTCCATGTTACTTCAATGGTAATTAACTAATGATAAATTATGCTCCATGATTAAACGTGTGAATTGTTTAAGACTAAAGACATAATAAGTGGCCGCAGAATGAGACAATGAGTAGCCAACAGAATGAGACATCGGTGGGCATTAATTTAAAACCCTGAAAATATATATACACAATGTTACGTTGTTACCAATATTTCAAGTTTTACCAGAAATAATTGTTTAACATGTTTTCACTTATATAAAAAAAAAAACATTTACATAGTATCACATATTATGCATATTAAATTTGCTTTTAACTTTATATCCCTTTCTTCAACAATCAACTTTTGAATTAGTTGTCAAATTAAGTACGAAAGTAAACTAAAATGTGTTTCAGAAGTAAGAACGTTGGCAAGTACTTCAACTCCATGTGCATACTTCTTAATTTTTTATAGATGCTTTTGAGAAGTGTAAGATTTTATTTAGATCTAAAGTGAATTCTAGAATAAAACAAGAATGGTCTTGATAAACATGCCTAGTCACATGATCTCTCGAAGTAATTATGAACATGTTATGCTAAAGAAACAAATCCTTCATAACAATATAACATCTTGAAGTAATTATAAACACATAATACTAAAGGGAGTAAAGGATACAAATCCTTTGTAACATCACAAGATCTAAAGAGATGTGTGATGCTACGAGGTTAATAACTATAAAATTTTCTCACCCAAACATGATTAACTATAACTTCTGTTCTTATCTACAATCAAACACCAAACATAAGTAGATGATATTTGAGACCAAATATCCTTTATGATTCAAACGAACAATGGAGATTGAATAAGATATTAACTATATTTTGCCGTTAAAAAAACTAGTTTTTATGAAAATATGTTTGAATATAACTATTTTCCCTTAGAGATGAAGATAGGAGGTATGAAGAAAGACAACCTTTGTCATATCCTATAAAATTGAAAACTCACCTTTCTTTTCATAAAAAAAATAAAATTAAAACACAACATCAATTCTTAAAATTCAGATTAAAAGTAATAGACATACAAAGAGAAAATTAACCTGTTCTTATGAACACTATCTCAAGCATACATTCTTGAAACTGCATGACTTCTACTCCTAGGAAACATCTCAGACTTTAATCTGAAATCACTCCCAAAATCACAAGTCTTGTCTTCATCAATTCTACCAATCGCCGCGCTCTGACTGCGCGGCACTACGGGCGGCACCACCGTCTGGTGCCGCCCAAGAAACTCAGGATCCAACCTCTTACCCAAGCTTCTGGTGGATGCAATCCTCATCAACTCAGCAAAATCATCGTCGGTTCTCGACGATGTAGTGCTGTAGCTTTTGGGCAGACCGGATGTGTAGGGACCCGTCGGACCGCCCACACCGGCGGCACACGAGAACATGGTGGAGATGTAGAAGTCTCGGATCTTGCATACAACTTTTATTGGTGCCTTTAGCACCCTGATTGTTATTGAAGGTTTTTGGGTCTTTTTTTGATTCATTTTGGAAGAAGGTGGAAGAGGGGTGTTGATGGTGGTTATATTATTATATCGTGGTGTACAAGGATTGGTGAAAGATTGCTTTTTTTTAATTGATTAGAATTATTAAATTAAAAGTTTAATGTTATAAAGGATGTATTAGTTGCATTGCCGTGATCGATAGAGTATCCTAGAGTATATCGTGATGTTTGTTGAACATTTATAGAAAAGATCTAACAAAGAAACATGGGGATATATTGATAACTATATGACATTGGTTTAATTAACAGATTTTATATCTATTAAGATACATGTATACCCGGTGTACAGTACTCTCACATGTACGGAAATATGGTGCATAGGGTCACTTTGGGTGTGATTCACACATCTTTATTACTTACCATGTATTTTTGTAAAAAAAGTTTTTACAATTAGACCATGAGTAATGATTAATGCCTATTAAGGGGCATTTTTTGCCACATTAGTATCAAGTCATAATTACTTTTATGTTAAAAACATAAGTATTGGTTAATGCCCCTTCATCATTATGAATTTAGTGATTTGTGACGTTATAATAATAATGCCCCTTTAAACATAACGTCCCACCGTATGGTGATTGGAGCACTATGTGGCGTGATGTATGGGCTTAACGCCCCATTACACATGGTCTTAAAGCTGTATCATTAGGTTATATGATAGTAACTATATGTTGTTAACTCCCATGTACATTGGTTTGAGATTCACGTAAATTATTAATGTTGGTTTTCATCATGCTTTAAGTAGCTACGTGATATAAAAAAATGAACACATGGTAAAGTTACGTAATTTTACATTTTGATAATCACTTTATCAATTTCTATGTTACATCGATACAAGTGTTATTTTGTTATTGATATTTTATAAGATTTTCATGAAATTAATTCCTTTGTCAATAAAATTTAAAAGTAAAATAAAATATTATAAGTAGTAGGTGGTCAAATTAATTATTTAAATAATTTTCAGTTAAAAAATATATACCTAAAATTCTACTCTTACTAACATGCTACTAGATTGGCATGAATTATAAGATTTAAAAGAAGGGTCTATGGTATCATAAAAGTAGAGATTTTTTAATTACAGATTATTTCTCATGTTTATCATAAATAGTGTGCGAGTATATATATGTTTAATAAAAATTAGATGGTAATTCTCAAGCCATGTTTGAGAAATGACAGCTAATTATATTTTTTATAAGTAGCATTTAATAGGGACGCGCTTGTAAAAATATACGGATATGAATATCCAAATGGAAATATGAAATTATGAACCTGAATTATTTGAATATTCAAATATTTGAAATTTTTGATATATACTTTGATAGTGAAATCAAGTATATCTAAAAATTTTGTATATCTAAAATCACAGATATCTTTAGCCCAAGTGGTTGAAGTGAGATAGCCGAAAACTTCATTAAAATACATAAGGATTTTGGGTTTAAGTTTTAAATGAGACAAAAAAGAAGGTTATAGGTTGGGGTATGAGTTTTTCTCACATAAGGTGATTTTTCTTTTGAGAAAGGTCTTGATTTTGTATTCGATGATAGAGATGATTGGACATACCAGCGACTCATCAGAGATCCTTAAGACGTTCCAAAAAAATATAAACATGTATGTATATATTTATATCATATATATTTGTATTAAACATCCTTATATATAAATTGATTGATGATATATATGTTACTGTGATGTGTTTGTCAACACTATTCTTTACAGGTAATGTGTGGTCTTCATTTGTCGGACATCATTATTAGGATGAGCCTTCTGAACAATAAACTATTCTCCATGAGGGAATATTTTGGTACCATCTCTATCCATAGATAGACAATGTCATTTCATACGAAACGGTTTTTACGTGAGATTTTTAGTAACGATTTACGGTTGTTGCGTCCATTAAATAGTTTTTTAGATTTATTTTTGGAATGGAAATTGTAATTAAGTACCCCGTATCAACATTAAAAATGACATATGCTAAATGCATCCCTTCCCCCTCTTTTCAATTTACCATCTTAAAACATCATATTAAAAAAATCTAATTTGGGTTTTAGAGTCAAAGCAGAGATTTCATTTATATTTAGGTGGCAACATAAACAGTAACAACTAACAAGTAAAATTAAAGAGTGTGGCGTATGTTTACCACAACACTTAAAAAGATATAACATTATTATACTTAAATTTAAAAAGTATAAAATTGTTTATATTAGAGTAAATTATAATTTTTGATTTTGAGTTACTTTAAATACCTTTCGTGTATAAACTAAGAAAATAACAAAGAAATATATTTAGTGTTAATATTGTCACAATTTAAAATTTTTCACTGAAATAAATGACAATTTTTAATTTTATTTAAGTAATTGAAAGCACGAAATCAAACCGTGACAAAATATAATCATGAAGGATATGTTATTTTTTTAGTTCAAAGGCGAAATTAAAATTTAAGATAAACAGTTGTAATTTACACTTTGTTTTCTGATTCAAAATTTTAAGAAAACTATTATAAAAACATTTTGGATTAAAATATCAATTAAAATGGATTTAAGTGAAAAAAATAAATGATGATAACCGCATTTCCATTTTTTACTCTTTAATCATATTTAACGTATATTAGTTATAACTTTATAGTCGTGTACATCTTAATCATTTAATTAAAGTAATTAACAATATAAAATTCCTATGTTTATAAGAAAAAAAACATTGTTATTTTTTCATCCCACAAACCCACACATATATGTAAGTTAGGGTAGTGGGTGTAGAGGTAGTATTGTCGACTGGCGAGGGAGGGTGACTTGGCACCCATATTACTATGAACCCCTAGAAAAAGTGGATACAAGGAGGATTGTTTTATTTGTATTTTTTGGGGTGAGGTGAAATATTAGAATTGTAAAGATGGATGAGATGGAATTAAAGGCGTTTAAATTATTAAGTTTTGGGTGAGGCAAAGTTGAAGGAGGTAAAATGGGTAATGTGACGCATATGTAAACTTAAGTGGTGTTAGATCCTATCCCTTGGCCTTATAATCAAATATAACAAAAGGGTATGACTACTAACTCTTTGTTTTGGTTGGGATGTGATAATGTTCTAGAAACGCTGAAACACCCTCTAGTCTAGTGTTGTTTTCTTGCGGCCGTTTGGAAGGGCATCCAAAAATGTTGTACTATCCCAGTTTCATCGATGCAATCGGTGTTGCACATAAACAAGGTGCCAAATGATCTAAAACATTGAGACGCTGATGAAAAATATGTATCAAGCCATAATTATAGCAATCATGTGGTAGATCTAGAATGCAAGAAATGATAGTATCCTCGATATATAAAATTCCTCGTAAAAAATGGTGGAAGTGATTAAGGTCAACATTTACATATGAATAACTTCTTAGCCATGTAATGAAAGTCTCAATTGACCTTAACCCCAAATAACATAGAGACTGTGGAAGCTAGAAACATGCAATAGGAGATGAGCACCAATTACTCAAATAGAACAATATAAGGCTTGTTGCTTTGACTTATGATTAAGTAACACGAACAAGTTTGATCTAAACCCCTCTACGACTGTGACATTCGTTATTTTCGACTATCTTTGTATTTGTTATTCTGTATTGTGAACCCGACTCGTTTTGGTCTTCGGATATTTGAATATTAATAAAATGATGGATTTTATGTTGTAATCATGTTTCATACTTGTCGTGGCGTGACCCACAGTTCGTTTCAGCAAAATCCGTTTTTTAACGTTTTCGGTTCGTTTAAGCTCGTTTAAGGTCCGGACTCGTATTTTAACCATCCAAACCAACCAAGACCTAACACATAATTATTCTAGAACCCTCCTAACATGTCTTATACTTGGTCATAATTTATTTAAATCAAAATTAATTTTAAATAAAAGAATCAAAGTGCACCCTTTTACCCACCGGACAAACGCATTACCCATTTCCTCAAACCCTAATTTTTCCCTATAAATACCACTCATTCTCAACCATTTCACCTGCACATTTTCATCTTCTTCTCCCAAAAGTTTTGATCTTGTAAGTTGTTCTAGCTAGTTTTGCTTAAGTTTGACTTTAAAAAGTCAACGGAACCGAATCTTGCATTTCAAATCATTTCGGGTATGTGTTTTTGGATATTTTCAGTTTTTCTAAGTTATTTTATGTTTACAAAACCATTTTCATCTTTATTTAAGGCTTGTGGGTATTCAAACTCATATTTATGCATTTTAGACCCGTTTGGGTCGTTTTCGGGAAGTTTACTCGCTTAACTTTCTTGTTTGAGTTTAGATCTGGAAATTTTACCTTATTTTTAGTTCAATGGTTTTGGACATGTGGTGACCATCCTCGGTTCATACCGAGTCAAAGACCGAACCAAACCGAACGCTCGTTTAAGCACTTTAAATAACTTTTAAGCGACCATGTTACATCAAACACTTTAGATCTGAGTTTTTCTTGATATTTTAGTTATTATATGGTTGATATGGAGGTATAGAACAAATCTTGGCTTGAACCCAAGTTTCGGGTAAAAACCGAGTAAAACCGAACACCCGTTTTAACGAGTTAGTCAATGTTCAAACCACCAAAAGTTCAACCTATCTTTTTAGTTATGTTTTACTTTATATTACTCATATTACTTAAGATTTTGGAAGTGTTAGAACAAATATTAGCTCAAACCAAGTTTCGGGTAAAAATAAACCCGAGTAAAAGTCGAACTTATCGTCTTAACGAGCTAGTCACCGTTGAAAACGCCAAAACAATACTAACTATTTTTTTTACTTATGTTTCACTTTATATTATTTATAGTAATAAGATTTTGGTATGACGGAACCAAACTTGGTTTTATACTAAGATCGGGTTTAAGCGAATTTCTTTATTAATTAAAGTCTCAAACTCGGGTTTAAGAGAGTGTAAGTCGGATCTTGATGCTTACATTAACGGGATCGTGCACACTAGCACTAAACCAACTCCCGTATGTAAAACTTAACAATGGTTGAGTAAAACTAAACATCAAGGACCCGTTTTCTTGTAAAACTCATTTTATACTTACGTTATTTAAACACACTTTTTAAAATATAACTAAAACTCCCGAAAACCCAAGCCTTACTTTTATGAACTTTTATACCATTTATATTTCATCTTCAAGACTCAATACTTACTTAAGATCTTTCAATTTAGGACACACACGTTAAACCGTCGGACTCGCTTGCTTGAGGATTTTATTCTAAGTTATTCATCAACGCCATTTTTTTTCAAGTGAGTAATTTCATCCACGTTTTCTCTTCTATACTTTGGGGGTAGCAAGCATACTTACTCAACCAAAAAAAACATATTTAACACCTAGATCCTCAACCCACAACCTCTAGGTTATGTGTTGCTTAGAATAATTGTCCAATTGTATGTTATATACCTCATATGATTAATTGCTACATGTTTATTGCTTTTGATCGGTTAGCCTCATCCTCATCCTCAATAAGTATGATCATACGCTCCTCCTTGTAATATGGTAGTTTTATCAATTAGAAAGGAGCCTCATTTATTTATGATTTATATACCTCAATTGTCGCTTTTATTTACGGTTTCACATATTTGAGTTGTGGATTTTTGCCTTATATTATATTACTAAAGTCATGGAATTGCTCACCAACATACATGTTGACAAAACATATTTTATGCAATGCTACAGGTTTGATTATCGGTTGATTGAAGATTTAAAGACATTACTTTATCTTAGACCGTTAGGTTATTAGTTAAGAACTATTTATTTTCTTGTATTTGTAAGAACATGTTATGGAATGAATAAGTTGATTAAATATTGTCACTTTAATAGTGTCGTGTGCATTTGAACAATCTTAGTTGCGCCCCGGCATGTTCCGCCGCTTTGGTCGGGGTGTGACAACGACCTTTGAAGCTAACAACTTAACTTTGTTACGAACCAATCAAAGGATTACAAACTCCATGATTTTAGGTTTCGTTCTATAGGACCAATCAATATACACATGTGCTTGAACAGATACGTTCTTTAGGCTCGTACCCGTTTGTTCTTAATTCGTTGATCACATAATTTTGATTTGTTTTCTAATGTCTGTACAACTTTTACTTGTTTTGAGTTATTCTTTATGTTGTAGAACATTTAAACTGACCATCAAATATAACTACTTGATTAGCTAATCCACCTTGACCTAATGAAAACAAAAAAAAATCAAAACTGAATCTAACACAACTGTCTTTCCTTAATTTATTCACTTTAAACCTTTTCTACCTTTCTGAAATTGCACTAAACATTACTTCCAACCCATTTCTTGACGATTGAGATTTCAGTACATGGTCAAAACTGGTCAAATAATTCAAGCATTGTTAAATATATTAGTGTAATTGGATTGACTTGTTGACAAATGTAACTCGTAATATTCATCAAACAAGTAAGGAAGGCGGAGTGCACACTTTTTAATTTGATATTGAGTTTATACTAAAATGATTATGATTATTAATAAATCGATTAACTCATTTTAGAATGCAAATATCAAGACTCAAGAGATGGTTAGGCCCAACAGTTGATTTGATGTCTTCTTTTTCTATTTAATTCAATAGCCCAGAAGCCTCAGATCTACGAATGTCCATCCCAAGCCCAGCACATTCCTGAGATTTCAAAATACTCATCTTTTGATAAGGTAACCTTGCCTCCGGGTTCCTAGGGCCTAAGGGTATTTAATTATCAATATACGAGTCATTGACGGGTAATAATTAAGGGTGTGGATATACAGACACACCAAAATTATAAACTAACACCCCAAAATTTCTATACGGGTCGTATAGCCCCATACGCGTCGTATAGGGATGGTCATATAGCCCTATACCGTATTACCCATCTGACAGTCCCCTGAATTATTCCTCATAGTCAGTGTCGAAATTTGATATACGCGTCGTATAATGATATGTGTCGTATAGGGGGGTCGTGTAGGGCTATATGCGGCGTATAGCTCTCTGACAACCCCCTGAATTTTCCTCGTTTTCAGTGTATTCGACCATATACGCTGCGTATGGACCCATACGCGACATATATGGGATGTCGATTTATTTGGGTGGGTGTATTTATATAAGAACCCTTAATTAAACTAGCCAACCTGACATATATTCTATTTAAATTTAAATATGTTTTTACATCAAATGGATCCAAGAAAAAAACAAGTTGCTATTAAACTTTCGACTCGCTTGGGACAATTCTCCTACGATTAAACTTTCGACTCGCTTGGATACCGTGAATCAAACCCTCCCTACCAAAACGAACGTACTGTAACCATAAAATTACTTTTCCGTAATGTTAATTTTTTTTCAGTATTAGTTTTAATTTTAATAATAAAAAACTTGACAAATGTAGGATGTACCAATATTCCAACCTTTAAAAAATTGGGACTGCTAAAGCCCAAACGTCATATTAAAATAACTTTTGTCCCCTCTCCTCAAAATCATAAACATCAAATTTTGGATGTCATAAACATATGAATAGTTAAAGACAGCTGTGATTCAACGTTCTGGGACCCACATCTTGGCTGCTAATTTCTCATCCTTTTGACTACTATTTAGCTCTATTTACAACTTAATAAATACGAGAAAGGAATTCGGTAATGGTTTATGTTTTAATTTTAATAATTACATATAATGTCATTTTATTTATTAAAAGATATGTACATTTATTGTTATTTGTAATAAATTTTATCTAAATGTACAGTTAATTCAGTTATGTGACACTTCACATGAGTGATATTTTTATCATGTGCTTTTCACATCTAACAAAAATAAAAAATTTTAAAAAAATAAAAAATTTTAATGAAAAATAACAATAAAAGATATCGGACTGTTGTGTAAGTCGGGGAAACCAATCTCTCTTGGGGTGTTTCCATTCAACCAGTCACAAAAAAATTTATAACAACAACATCGAATAATATTTACTAAACTAAAAAGTCGAAGTCACAAATCAACTACAAGGTCTGGAAATCAACAATAAACACCAAAAAATACTTGCAAATACTTTATCAACTACTCACGCCAACAAATAACACCAAAAAATACCTGTAAATACTTTATCAACTATTCACACTAACAAATAATGAAAAATCAATAAGGAATATAAATTTGGAGATTACCTGTAATTCTTTAAATTGCTTATATAATTTGCAAAAACCAAAAAATGAACCATGAGTTGCTCGTTAATCGCACAACAACATAAGCCGAAAATTCAAAGAGCAACGAATTACAAAAGTGAATTAGGGATTTGAATCATACTGTTGTTTTTTTATTCGACTTCAAGGGGCTTCAATGGTGTGTAAGATGTTGTAGGTGATGGTGAAAAAGACTAGTATTGGAGTATCAAAGACAAGGGGATGCTGGATATAATGGTGTTGAGCGTAAGAAGGATGCGGGTTCACCGACTTACCCAACGGTCCGATGTCTTTTAATTGTATTTTTTTATATAAATTTATTATTATTTTTTTATTTATTTAATATATTATATGTGAAAAGAAAATAACAAAATGCACATCATGTAAAAAATACATAACTGAGTTAACTGTATATTAAAATAAAGGTTGTGTAAAGTACAATAGATGTGAAGAAAATTAAAAAAAAACATTGGATGTAATTATTAAAACTAAAGAACATACCATGTAATTTCGTGTATTAATAAATGACATAATTTGTAATTTACTCTAAATTATGTAAGCCTAGGGTTGTTAAAAAACTCATTGCTCACTTGAAATACGATTGAAAATAGCGTATTCCAAATCAACTTGTTAATATACATTTATAAACGAGATAAAGTCAAGGTCAGCTTAGCTCGTAACTCGCTCGTTAGCAGCTGTCTAGCTCATTTAGTAAAATATTTATAGGATATGATTTTTATAAAAACTTAGCTGATTGTTATAGAAAATAACTTTGGAAAATATCATGGTTTTATAAATATCTTATTTTTATAAAGTCTTATTTCTAAAATTAAGTCAGTTTATTTGAAACCCATTCTAGAATCTCTTTAATTTCTTAACATATCCATGATGTCGGTTAATCTTTGAACCTTGTATGTTTTTTTTCGCATTTCCATTGCTAGTTTTTGTATACTTGACTATCACCATTGTTGTTGTATGTCAGCTCTGATCTTGGTGGCTTTGCCATTGATGATTCATCAAGTGTATTTATTAATTTCAGTCATTATAAAAAAATAGTTCATTAGTTTTATAATTAGCATTAAAACTTTGTTATCCCAACAGAAGAGATACAACACGCTGGAATGCTGGATATATGTTAGTGATAAACGTTGGTGGAAGTTTCCCCTTCAAAACATCACCATAAGATTATGGTTTTCGTTGCATGTTCTTTCTCGTATGTTGATTTTTACGCATGCTACTTGTATGTTATTTTATCATTTCTTTGTTTCCTTATTATACTCTTACTTTTTAATGTTTTGCAATCTTGCATCTAATTTTATTTGCTTCTTTAAGTTTTTGATAAAGTACTCATCGTCATTCTATCACATCTTTTCTTCTGGATAACTTATTATTCCGGTAGTTATTGTTATTATCCTTGTGTCTCTATCTACTTCTATAAAATATGTCCACAACAAGACTTTTTTTTTATCAAAAATTTGGTCAGGGTATGATCAGTGGCGAACCCAGAATCTTTTTGAATGGGGGTCGTAATATATTTAGTTAGATTCGATTGTGTATCATTATATTAAAAAATTGGCCCAATAAGGAATGGGTCGGGTCGGGTCGCATAATAAAAAAACTAAATTATAAAATATCATATTTGAGAAATATTCTTAAAAACAACATATTTATCCAAATGACTTGTTAATATAAAAAGTATGAATCTTCTCGGTATAAAAAAACCTAAAGATAGTCTAAGAACCAAAATTTTAACATAATTTTCAATAATGTAATAGGTAAAAAAGTTAGAAGAGATTTTAATTATTTTTATACTTCTTAAAATAAATAAGGACTAAAGGTTAAAAAAACTAAACATGTACATACATTAAATTCTAAATTTGATTTAATTTCACATAAAATATTTTAAATTTTTCGAAAACAATACTAGGTGATTAGATATTTGAATTAGGAATCAGATATTTTAATTAGGAAATATTCAACTATTCAATTGCAATTTACAATCACCCAACGTTACCTAAATGTTTATATGGAATGTTTCTAATATTATTGAAAGAATTAATTCACTAGAATCATTTTTTACTTTAACATATTACTTATGCATTTCATTCTAACTTACTCATCAATCGAATGAATAAAAAGCTCGTCTCTCTCTTTTCATTTTTTTCTCTTAACTTTTATCTCTTAATTTTTTTACAAATCTGCAATTGATTTTCGTCGATCTTAAGTTATCTTGTCATTCCACTGTCCATATTTTTTGGGGTTCGGTATCAAAATTTCTTGGGAGTCGGTCAAGATTTGATCAAATATATGCTTAATAAATCAAAATTTTCATGAGGTGCGGCCGACCCCCGTTGATGAGCCTTAGGTCCGCCCCTGGGTATGATCTCAACTAATATAAACTAGAATCATATTTTTTAAATTTTTAAACAAAGGTATTTTCATGGTATATATTTCAGATCAATTTCAGTTAACTTGGTTAACAAATAGTGGTTGTGATATAGTAGTTCTTCACAGACAAACGTCCAAAACGGACGTGTCCTCCACAGCATCGGTCCGCCACGTAGCGCCAGATCCTGTTTATATTCGACCGACTAGCTTAGAATAGTTATGGTATTAATGATTTGTTACATCTCTAATTGGTTTAGTTTGGTTTCAGCACACGTCTATGATTCTATTAATATATTTTTCTTGTATAATTACATAACAATGTTTCCAAACCTTGTTTACATATAAATATATAAAAAAAATGAAAAACAAAGTTTTATTTTGTCACCTCGCCATAGTTTTCAAATTTTTATTTAAGATTAGTTTGTTGTATGTTTCCTAGCTACTTCCTAGTACAGTTGTGTTTCAACAATATATAATAACGGAGTAAAAGAATATTAACAAATCAGGACATATATATTGACGTCAATTGGTAGTATGTATTTTTCTTATAAATAGTATACGCGCATGTGATATTTTCATAAATAGATGGTGGCTCGGCATCTTTATTTTTTCTTACATAGGAATCACCCTCTCATCCTAAGTTTCTTTTTCCTTTTCTATCTTTTTTTAATCTTTTTGTTTTAATTTTTCTTGTATTGTTTATTAGTTTGTTTAGAATAAACATTATAATATTATAATAAGAAAACTATACATGATACATAGAGACATATAAAGAATGTAATCTTGAGAACTTATATTTTTGTGATAACTCAATAACTATTTTTACACGTGTTTAAATACGTATAAACATGTGAAAAAAAGGTTCTCAAAGTTCTAACAAAAGACAAATAGCAACTTTTAATTTTCTAAAAACTCTTTTTTTTGTACGTATTTACACATATATAAATTATTGATTTTTTACACGTGTAAAGAAATAGTTCATAGAGTTTTTACAAAAGTAGTTATTATATGTTTACCTTAAAGTTAGTTAATGACTTGTCCATATTTTTTCTTTTTCCTTATAACGTAAATGACCATTCAAGATGTTAACTCATGAGATAATGTTGAATTTTCTTTTCAAATATTTTACCACTAAACCGTCTTGTGATTATGACTTGTACATCATCGTAAGAAAATAAACTTTTTCAAACTTCAACTCTCTATAATTTACAATATACTTTTGCAATTCATCGTCACTATCAAGATAGTCATGTTTTATATATAGGCTATATTTAGTAAACCCGTGTAATACACGGATTGAAAATATGAAAACAACATAATTTACAAATATATAAATATTTCGTATCATTAAGTTATGCATTACTATAACAATGAAAATAAAAAGTTACATTAATAAATTATAAATATTCAAATATTTTTTGAATAATATAACATACAACTAACACATCTAAAATTACCAGTTTTATTAAAATCATACTAATCTAATATATATAATTATATCAATAAATATTTTTTTCTTTTTTGTTTGTTAATTGAATCTTATTTGGCTATAAAAATATGTATAGTTCAAAACAATTTAATTACACAATTAAGTTGATAATATAAAAAAAATTAAATTCAAAACAAAATGAATTATTACTATTAATTTAGTTTTTTAAAATAAAAACTTGACTAAAATAATATATTAGTTTAGGCGGAAAATTTTGTTTAAGAAATAACATGAGAGTGTCATGTGATATCCTAATTACTCTTTTATTATAATATAGATAAAGAAAAATCAATGTTACTTCAAAAACTATCAATATAATCTACTAGTATAAAGATAGACTTGCATTAAGTACCATAGGAAACTTGTTTTTTTATAAATGATCATTCATAATCCATCCCTCATTTCTATACTTATAATTGCATTAAAAACTTTATGTTTTCTTTCTCATTTTTAATTAAATAATATTATTTATACTTTTATTATTATATTTTTTCTTTCATCCACTTACAAATACTTGTAAAAATATTAAAAAATTTATGGAGGTTGTATCGTGATTCCTTATATTTGAAGAATCATGGTACAACCCTCATAAATTTTGCTTTCTACTTCACGCACAACCACTTACAACTATATCATTTAATATAAGCCATAAGACACTCAATTATATAAAAACAAAGAACGGTCTTTGAATGCTTTTAGATAAGTTGCACTCAATTAGATGTCCATTTCTAGAAAAGAATATAATTAAATTTTTAATATTACTATACCCTAGGTAAAATAGTACGCATCTAAAACTCGGATTTTTTTTAAAACTTGTTTCAAGTGCAAAATGGCTACTACATATTAAATTTTTTATATGCTTCATCCTCAGAGATGGTATATGAATTTGTGTATTAATTTGCGTAACTCAGGAATATTATTGCATACATTATTTGTCTTATAAATCCAATAATCTCTTTGCACAAAGACGTACAAAGCAAAGAATGGATCACCCAAAAATAAGCTAGGATTTTAAAGAGAAAGTTTTATTTAAAATCGGGTCAATGTATCACCTTAATTTGACCTTGAATTCATTTAAAACGTGTCACCAAAATTTGACGATTTTAATCATTATTTGAATCAACCTTTGGATGATCAATTTTAGAATCATCAAGTACTTATATGTCAATAAAAGTTTGCTGCTTGTAACTACATATCATAAGTTTAACCCTAGCTTTAATTACAAAACAAACGAGCATGATAGGATTGTTTTGAGATTAGACTGCACTAGGTGGTCGGACTGGAAAACGACTACATGCTTGTTCTGGTTGAGCACTCTTTAACAACGTTATTTGGAACGACCATTATGAGTCGGATCAAACCGGTGGAGTGACTGGATTCATTTTTTTGAATTTGTTTTTCTTTAAAAATCTCATTATCAATTCATTTTCTTCTTAAAGTTTCATATATTGTTTATCACACTTAATATAATTTTTAGAATACAAATAAAACATACACACATGTGCATATTTTAATCTTTAATTTGCTTTTGATATTACCGGTTCTACTAGTCCAACCATGAACAGGCCGGTAAAACCTAGGTGCTGAAGTCCTACCGGTTAAGCATGGATGGTGCTATACCCGACCATACCATCAAATCTAATCTCACACTATCTTTTTATCAAATAAACTCAAATGGTTGTTCTAATGTAAACAAAAATGACGCACGTGACCGGAGTGACGTCTAACTCTTATTATAAAACAATCATGTCAAGTTTACATGAGAAAGAAAGCCCTTGTCGTAACGGCCGTTCGATCGTTGTGAGTGAACGGCCCTCTGACTCATGTCAGTTGAAATCCATGTCCATCTAAACAGTTGTTTAACTATAATGTTCTTAAACAACCGTTTGAAAATGATGTGTAATTAGACTGTTAGCGGTCTAAATATACAACACGTCCTCTTAAACATTTTTTAAAAAGGAAAACAAGGTAACTAACATTTAAATCATAATCCCCAACCTCTATAAATAGCCACATCCATCCAAACAACCCTATCAAAGAAAAGCAACACAAACACATCATCAAAAATGGATCAAACCACTTCTTCCTCCTCTTCATCCTCATACGAACAACAACATCCACTAAACACAATCAAACCGATGAAACCATCACACCATAATTCACTTCACTCGGTCCGAAAGCCCCTCGCAAAACCCTACACCAAGCATTTCATCGCGCCGTTGCCCCCCACTCCCCTTAAAATCTACAACGTCGAACCATCCGAATTCAAGGACGCCGTTCGTGTGCTCACAAGCACCCCAGAGTTTCAATATCCGTCATCACGGCGTTTAAAAGACAAAGCTCCACCACCTCTTGTTCTCTCTACCGCACCTAAACCATCGTTATTTCCCAAATCACCACCACGTTCACCGCCTCGGTTAGATGGTGAACAAATGATGAGTCCGCTATCGACGTTCACCGGGCCACCGGATATTTGCAACGTCTTGAATGGAACCATGCAGAGCAGTAGGTTAAGTTCATGGACACATGGGATGGAATGTTTTGAAGATTTGGGTCCGGTGGGGTTAGTTGGGTATGATCCATTTGGTGGTGGAGACATGAGTCCAAGGTGGTTCAGTTTGTCTCCGACTCAGGGTCGTCTCAACGTTTTTAGAGGCATAAAGCAAAGATGAAATCTGAGGCCTTTTAAAACTTTATCTTTAAAAACTCTCATGTTTTGAAGCACAAGCACTAGTTGATTCATGATTCCTAAATCAGTTAATTCAAACCAAATCCTAATTGATTCAATCATTTTATATTCTAATAAACTATAACAAGTAAAATGCTAAAATAAATAAACAATTAGCAATGTGCAAATCAAATAAAAAGAAACATATACAAAACTAAAACAAATTTAGAACAATTATCAATTAACAACTTGTCCATAGGACAAAGAATTAAAGGAAAACAATTAGCAATACGTTAAGCAATTTATGAGAGAATTAATCAATCAGAGAACCGGTTTAGCCTAGTACCTAATCGTGAGTCCGTTACTACACTAGATGTCCAGATGAAATCGAAGTTTAAAGGCTTCTTAATCGCAACGAAATCATAAGCGAATCATGGGTGCGTGGTTGTTCATCTTAACCATTTGGCTTTGGTCGTCTCTTCCTTTCAACTCCCCCCACTCCAACCCCCCAATCAGGAATTCACCAATAGCCTGTGTTGAAGATCTACGACCTACCGACCTAGGTTTCCTTCTTTTCTTTCATTCATTCTATTTTTTAATTTAGTTTATTGTGGGCTTAAATCGAGAATGAACTATACAATAAAATTTATTTTTTGGTGGCCTATTAGAATGAGTGGGCCTAAAGCTCTAGCTTATTTTTTAAAGCTGTTGAGACGCCCCTGCTCCGACTTCATTGTCTTGGTGTTCGTCGGTTCTTCTAAGTCCTGGAACCCTTTCAGCCATTAATCAAAGCCCACTCCTGTAGGTTCATGGTGATCGATATGATCTGGTTCTCTTGTTTTTTTATTTACTGGTGATTAAAAGGGTATATGTATATTATCCTAAAATAAAGTTACTGTTACAAAATTCAAATAAATCATTTAGATCATCTTTAACAAGACGTGTGTTCAAACACCTAAAAACATATCACCTGACCATAATATCGCATTTTTACTCATTGTTCGAAAACCTCATTTTTACTTCAAGAATACCACATACACAGCAAGAAAAGAGATTTATGGTGTCAACCATGCATCTATAGAGGATCCAGTAATTTTTCACAACTCATGGATACAGTGTCGCCAAGCCGATGTGACAAACCACGCAAGAAAGAACCCCCTACCCCCCCCCCCCCGACCCCCAAAACTTTTTTCTATAGAGAAATTCATTTTTAGCCAATTAAATTTTAATAATCTCAACTTTCGTTTATTGGCCGGGATTAACCCTAACTCTGAAATATTTACAGACACTTCTAACTTTAACTTTATTTTCCTCCAACGATCATTTACTAACTGAGAGTTAACCCCGTTAGTTTTTTGATAATATGGACTATTTATATGACCAAAACACTATGTAAAAAGTTAAAAAGCTACCATCAGATCCGTCAATCTAAAATTTCTACACTCTGAAACATGTTAATCTCCACTTACTGATTTGAACCACATGACTCGTTGGAGGTAGATTTCAGATGACGGTGGAGGCTAGGCACCGTAAAACGGAGGATGATGGCTGGGTAGCGGCGGAATTGAAATTTGGTCACATTTCATCAAAAAAAAAAAAACTAACGGGAGTTATCTTTTAATTAGTAATGTATCATTGAAGGAAAAATAAACTAAAAAGTGAAATTGTTTGTAAATATTTTTTAAGTTAGAATTAATCTCGATTAATAAATTAAAATTAAAATTATTAAAATCTAATAACTATCAACTTTTTTATTACAATCTGGTTTCTCTTAATTCTTTTTGTAATATATATAAGAGCATTCACAATGGAATCCCTAAAAAGATGTGAGTGTGTTTGGTATATTATATGGAATGGTTTTAAGTGGTTGTGAGTGAAGGAAAGAAAAAATGTTATTATTCATTGATATATTAGAAGAATCAATGTTCAATCCCTATAAATTTTTAATATTTTTGAAATTGGTTGTGAGTGAAGGAGAGAGAAGAAAATAATTATAAGGGTATAAAAACTATTATTTAATTAAAAAAAAAGAGAAAAAATGATGATTTTTAATGTAATTATATAAAAATGTATGTTTGTGTGAGATGTGAAAGGTGGGACCCACCTTGGCCATCCGGATGCATCCGAGATTTTGGATAGGAGGGGTGTTAAACGAGATATCCGATGGTTCCCGTTCAATTTATCATAAAATTTATATCGAAATATAAGTGAAATTAATCATGTCAGAATAATATATTTAAAAATTTAATAATATTTTACGTTGTTGTAAGAAAATTAAATATACTATAGATATAAGTTACAGGGTCAGTTTCGAATAAAATTTATACATAAACATAAATAAAAATAAGCATCTCACATTAATTTATTCTAAATTTAAAATAATATATTTTAAAAATTATAAAAGAAAAAAACAATAGGTAAAAATAAGTGTGCTGCATTAATATATGCAAAATTAAAAAATAAACCTTTGGTTTTCTTGTGTGTGTTGTTAAAGCTCGATTTTAATTAGAATATATATATCGAAACATAGGTAAAATTCAGCAAGTTGCATATTCGAAATTAAACAAAAAATTACTTTGTTGCGAAGATAACTAAAAATATATCATATTTTTTGACCCATGGTTGTACCAGCATGTTACAATGACTTAGTTTTGAATATGATTAATGTCGAATCATAGGTACAAATAAAAGATGTTTGTCTGTAATTTGTGCCATGTGTTTTTTAAAGAGATGGAAAACTTCATTATAAAAAATTATCTCTCAACACTTGATGTCCCGATGGGTAATGCAAGATGTAACTTCAATAAACTGTACAACATCGTAAATAAAAGTTGATTTGTGATTTGTTTCAGCCAACGACTACATAGACCATTTAAGTTGTAAAATCTTGTATCTCTTTTTAAACTAAAAAGTTAAGTAATTGATATCCTATGTGAATCAAGCCTTAATTGTCTTTCATAGAATTAAAATCCCCGACCCAATTAAGGGATTTGAATATTCGAACGTTGAAGGGCAGAACTTAGAAGCGAGCAAGAGGCAGAACTTAGAAGCGAGCAACAGAAAATTGACGAATCTGTGTTTTTTTTTTATTAAATTTACAAATTAAGTGGATTTTGTTATAAAATTTATTGGTTTGAGTTAAATAGACTTAACAAGTTAATAGTTAAATGTGTATAATAGTAAATAGTTTCTCTTCGTCTTAAAATTATACAGTTTAGGTTTTTTTAATGGGTTGAATTGAATGCCACTAATTAATTGTTTTATATAATTTGTTTATAATTAATTTCTATTTTTAAAATTTAAAATTTTAAAATTAAGTCTTCTTGAGAGTTAGAAGTTAAAATTTTATGGAGTTCATTGTTGAAGTTGCATGACGGATTGTCGAGATTGGATTGTATATACGTTACAAGAAAACCTGCCCGTTACCCAATAGATAGGTCCACCATGCATATAAATTTCTACAGTAGCGGGACTTGAACACTCTCGCAAGGGGGCGGGGGCAAAATTATTTTTCTTACGGAGGGCGAACTAGATATTAATATACTACTGACGGAAAAAGAGGGAGCCCCTACTATCAAACTACAGAATGGCTCAAACTCATCTATAAAATATATATTTTGTGGTACATATATAATAAAGACCGCGTGTATTTGTAATTTAGAGAGGTGCAAAATGAGAAATGGGGGAGAAAGAATATAAAGACCGAAGACTCCATATGATGATAACAAACGTTGGTTAACTTCTTAATTACCGCCATTAAATTAATTACGTCAAGTGATGGCTAGAATATATGATTTAATTTGAACAATATTTGAAGAAGATGTATATCATTTTTATATTAGGTTACTTCTTTTCTAGGGTAAACAATATTTGACTTTGAAATGAAATTGAATGGGTCTCGAACATTATTGGTTTCGTTCATCAGTCGTCGATTGTCTTAGAACTTGTAACAATGACCGATCAGCTAGTTTCGTCTTTAGCATTAATTACCTGATCAACAACTTGCGTTACATCACGTGACATATATAAATGGGTTCTAAATTGGAAACATTTTTTATTCATAGAATATTTCGTATAAAGCCAAAGAAATCATTCTTCCAGAAGAAGTTAAACACTTCCTTATAACTCGATATAACTGATATGTAGGGTCTAATTAAAAGTATACACTCAAGTTTATACATACCACGTATTTGATATTACAAAAAATAATTCATTTCTCGCTCTTTTGTCGGCAGAGGCAACAACTTTCTTTTTTGTTCAATTTGAAAAATAATTAACATTCATCCTTTAATCAAGAAACAAACAATTACGATAAAGTGGCAAGTAAACGGACGACAAGCTGCGTCACAACCCTCTTTTTGGATAGCAAAACCGTTCCCACTAAAAACAAAACTTTGGGATCTAGAGATTGACAAATTACTATGCACGATGTATTGAATCATGCTTAGAAAGTACCAAGGGTGTGGGGCCAGGAAACCAGATATATCAAAAGTACCACACGTATTGATTTTCTAGACAAGATTCGTATTAATTTCTTTTGTCATAGGTTAAGCTTTTTGGTAATCTTGTATGGAGCCACTAAAAGGTCTAACTGAATCTCAATTAGTATCTAAATTAATCAGCATGTATCATCTGAAGCTTATTCATTAAAGCTATTCGTTGCTAGGGGCGTTGTTTGGGGGTGGGGGGGGGGATGTGGGTTGAGCTTCTTGAGCCCCTCCACAAACCTAGACTAATAGATTTTATGAACCATTTAGAGATGTTTTTAAGTGAACCAAACTCATTTTTTCGCTAACCGATTCAGATGTAGCATCTTTATGAAATTATTATAAGGTTACCCAATAGTCCATAAGCTTAAACATTTATGTTAATTACTTCACAAATAAAATGGATAAACAATATTTATAATGACTTGAGTTTATGTCAAATAACTTTATTAGCCTAGACTAAAGCTGCGAATGAATCGAATATTTATGACCCAATCACCATCGATATATATTTATTAAATTTGTGTCAAAAACATTATTCATAAACTGACATATGACCTCAACTCAAGGCCGTCCCAACAATATAAAGGAGTGAAGCAAGTGCTTAAGCCTCCAAACATTATGGATCACATTTTTCTTCAGTCTTGAAGGGCATCAGTGTGTCTAGAGGTGGGTATAAAAACCGGGTTCGGACCCGACCCGGTATACCTGACCCGGATCCGGGTACGGGTAGTACCCGATGGGAGGATACCTGGGTTGGACCCGTTTAAACCCGTAGGGTTGGAACCATGTTTAGTTTTTGAGTTTTTTAGTGAACCCGACCCGACCCGGTATCGGACTCGATATTGAACCTGGTATTGGACATAAAAACAAGAAAAGAAAAGAAGCAAAAAAAAACTAAACCCAGTATTGGACTCGGTTCCGGACCCGACCCGGACCCGACCCTACCCTACCTGGGTATGGCGGGTAGGGTTTTCAAGTAAAGATGTGCAAACCGGGCTTTGGACCATACCCGAAACCGGGTTCAAACCGAGTTGGGCCCAATCGGGTTTTTTTGTACGCGGGTACGAACCCGGGTCGGGTTCAGTTACTTGAAAACCCTACCCACCATACCCGAGTAGGGTAGGGTCGGGTCCGGAACCTGGTCCGATACCGGGAAGAGTTTTTTCTTCTTCTTTTCTTTTCTTGTTTTTATGTCCAATACCGGGTTCAATATCGGGTCCAATACCAGGTTCAATTCGGGTTTAAAACCGGGTCGGGTTCACTAAAAAAACTCAAAAACTAAACCCGGTTCCAACCCTACGGGTTTAAACGGGTCCACCCAGGTACGCCTCCCATCGGATACTACCTGTACCCGGGTCCGGGTCCGAACCCGGTTTTTATGCCCACCTCTATTTTCAAGTAACTAAACCCGACCCGGGTTCATACCTGGGTTCACCAATACCGGGATACAAAAAACCCCGATTGGACCCAACCCGGTTTCGGGTATGGCTCAAAACCCGGTTTGCCCATCTCTAAATTACGATTCTTTAACCCTATTTACTTTAAGTTTGTAATCAAATAATATCATGTATTTTATATTCTTTTACTAACAGTAGAACATGGTAATAAAATACAAGAAGTTTGCTAAATCTAATAATAATGGTGAATTATTATAAAGATAGTAAGCAAAATAATTAATAATAAAATGTTTATAGAATTAAGGCCCTAATTTTAAAATGCGTTTGAGGCCACCGACAAACCTGAACCGCTACTGCTTTAATATTTGTTTGTATATACTTTTACCGTTTGTCCTAACATATAACTCTTGTAATGCATGTTATGGAATTTGTTTTCGTTGCTCGTCAATGTCAACTTGTCCCTACTTATATAGTTATATATGTTGACTCTTAAAGCGATTTGTTCAAGCTTGTAGCTTTGTATTTGTATACATCAAGTTGTTGTTTTGATTGCTTAATTGATGTACATCATTGGTTCAGCGGTAGTACTTTTAGTTGCATAATTCGTGCGGTGCAACAACAGATTATATTATCTTTTTGTATAATTTTTTAGTTTGATAGAAATATATTTTGATCAAGTCGCCCATGTTCAACAGAATATAATTGTAATTAGTTTATTTACAGTCAACAATTAATATATAAACTTGAATTACATCATAACATAATATATTAATATCAACATTGTTTTATTAAGCAACCCTTAATCTGTCATGTTGGTGTTCCCTTAGATTCCACAACTTTTAAAAATAAAGATAAAATTTTTCATTAGTCAGCTTTAAATAATTTTACTATTTGTTATTTCTTTGATTAGAAGCAGAGTATATTTAACTATACCACAATTAGTAAGATCGGTAGGTTTTCATCGTCGTCCCACGTGTCAAAACTCAATCGGTCTTATGCTTTTAAAAATAGTAACAAAAGTTTAATATTTTATCTATACCTTCTACAAATTTTAGGTATAGGTTATATAATATTTAGATTTAACTCGCACCTTTAAAGAGACAATACAACGAAAAAGGTCACTGCTTACATTCTTAACATTGATATTATTTAATCAAACAAACATTCATGATAAATGCTTTACGCATAATTCAAGTGCATTAATTTTACTTCATGTCGCACTAAGGTATATTATAATTCGGTTCGGTTGGTGTAATAACCTAGCCGAAATAACCCTTGTCTATGATCGAGTTGACTATTTATCTACCCTGGATATTCATCTCAATCTATAAGTTGCTTAGATTTTAATACTCCTAGCTACATGCATATCAAAGCCATCTGTTAGAACATTAAACGTCACATAAAGGTATAAAATATAATATTAGAGATACAATAAGATTTGGTTTTTAGGAAAGAAAAGAACTTGGTCAGAATTTCATAGTTGACCAAATTTACACTCACTATATGTGTGGTCAGCAGACGTAGACTAACAAGCAATATTTGAATTTCTGTTGGCTATATAAAAGAGTAAAATGTTTGTTTTCGTCCCTGACGTGTTGTTGAACTTGTCTTTTTAATCCATAATATTTTTTTGTTATTTTAATCACTGTAGTTTACCAAATGTTATCATTTACATCCACTTCATTAACATCATTAAAACCTCCGTTACAATTAAGGGTATTTTAGTTTTTTCCAACACTCTACTTATTCAATTAAAATAAGTTAACCAATTAATATTCAATTTAGATTAAAAAAACACATGAAACAACTAGTGAGACGGGCGCTTCGATTAACCCCAATCCATGATATTCAATTGAGTTATGTTGTGTGATTTCAGTTAATCTTCATGTTTTGTTTAAATGGGTACTATTGTTTGATTAAAGTTTGTTGTTGACATGCGTTGTTTAATTGAGGTATGTTGTTGTCACGTTTTTACGATTCAAGTCTGATGTTATCACGTTTTGTTAATTAGATTGAGATCTACTTTAAGATTAATCTTATATTTCATTTAGGAAGAGAACCATTGTTCGATTGCGAAAGATATGACTAAAGTGGGAAAACAATGAAGATTAATTGAAATCCCATAGCAGACCTCAGTCGAAATCATGGATTAGGGTTAATCAATGCTTTTTAAATCGCCCCATCCGGTCCAACTAGTCTCTTCATGTGTTTTTTAGTTTTAGTTGAGTATTAATTGATAAATTTCTTTTAGTTGGATAACTAGAATGTTGAAAAAGACTAAAATACCCTCAATTTTAACGAAAATTTTAATGGTGTTAGTGGAATGAATGGAGATGCCAACATTTGATAAATTGCGGTGATTGAAATGACAAAAAAAAATTGGATTAAAATGACAATGTCAACGAAAATTCAGGGATGAAAACAACATTTTACTCTTATATAAAATTTTAAAGTCTAATTTCTACTATGAATAATGCAAAGAAATAGTCTTTTTGGCTCTCAAACAAATATAAACTAATTAAATTGGATCGTTATGTACACGGATGAAACTCATTTTGATAATTGAGATTGAAAAGTTAATTACATACGTGGAATTTTATTTATGTTTTATATAACTACGAAGAAAATATCTTCATTGTTATTAAATAAATTTTAAACACCTCAAGTTAAACTAAAAGGCGAATCAAACCACTCTTAATCTTAATCTAAAAAAGAACATAATACGAAGGTTGGATTTTGATCACAGCGTGTTTGTTGGGGGTAATTAAGATAGAGAAAATTTTGTTATACCTTTTTTGTAACTTTTTCGGAGTGAACATGGTGTATATTATTTAACATAATTGCTTTCTAATAAGAAATAATAAAATAAGGTCATTTCATATAAGGATTTTATATATTTCAATCTTTGTTAGTGTTAAGGATCAAAGATACTTTGCTTTGACAAACAATGATAGCTTTTTTGTTATCAATATCTAAAATTTTATTAGATGATATCAAAACAAACACGCTAGTGAGATGATAGACCTGTATGTACCAACATTAAACAATGCCACATAACACGAAACAAAGACATACCTATAGGTTTTTAACATAGATGCCATGGATCGCGACACTCTTGAACCCGTGCATGTAATCGATGCAATTAGGACCGACTTGTTTCCCTATAGAAAGCTTGTATTTGATGTTGACGACAGTTATAGATCTAGTTGGAGAACTAAGTTTTTATAAACCATGGTGTTCCTTTCCAACCAAATGAGTCAAAACGATGTAAATAGAATGGCTAATGGCATAATAGTGATCACTAAATTCATAATTAGAAGAAAAAACAAGGATTAAAACCATAATATGTGTATATAGGAGGACCATTCAAGTAATAAACTCTAAGATAGCGTTGAAAAACGCACATGCCACGTGGATATTAACAACTATTTGACCTAAGCCATTCTCTATATAAACACATCCACCCAAAAACATAAACACACAAATCTTAAACATAAAAATGGATCAAATAACTTCCTCATACACCTCATCATCATCATCATCTTCTTCTTCAGACAATCATCCACCAAAAACCAAAAAACCGATCCAACGATCGTACATCGAATCCCTTCATTCGGTCCGTAAACCCATCCAAAAACCTATGATCACAAAGCATTTCATAGCACCATTACCACCTGCACCAGCTAAAGTTTACAAAGTCGAATCATCAAACTTCAAAGAAGTCGTTCGTGTGCTAACAAGCACCCCCGAGTTCCAATCTCAGTCCACACGACGACTCAAAGACATCGCCCCACCGCCTCTCATCCTCTCTGCAATTCCAAAACCATCAATATTCCCAAAACCACCACCACCACCATCACAACCATCACAACCGCTGTCATCGGATGTAGAAGGAGCGATGATGAGTCCGTTATCGTCCTTCACTTTGTCCCCAGGGTTTTGTAAATTCTTGAATGAAACACTGGACACCAGTAGGTTTACTTCAAAGTCACCTGTGATGGACTGTTTTGGGAGTTTGAGTCCCCTAGGGTTCAACTTATCACCTTTGCCACAGGCGTATGATCCATTAGGGGTTGCACTCATGAGCCCGTTAGCGTTTAATATGTCACCGACATCGTTGTCATGGTGTTCGTCGGCACTTCTGAGCCCCACCAGCCTTTCGGTGTTCAGTTAGAGCCCCATCATCTAGCTTCTTGGTGTTTTGGGTCAATTCTGCTTTATTCCTATATTATTATAGATATTGTCTTTGGATTTATTCATGTATACCATATTATTTAAAGACAGTAATTTGGTGATAATAAACACTTGTCATCAAGAAGATGAAATGAATCAGTTGTTGAACAAATATATATTGTCGCCTCTCATGTTCTTATTTGCATATCTTTTAACGTAAAATTAAAGTCGTATTGCCTTTTATATGTCAAAGATTGCTACTTATTAAAACTGAAGTCAAATTAACAGGCACGAGATTATTGACAAAGGCTTTTAGCATTGTAAACCGGCTTTATGTTATTTGGTTACTCTTTATTGTTTGCAGATCATGTATAAATTATCATAATATCATCATTTTTATATCTAGGCTTTATGTTATGTTTATTTCGTTTGTGCCGGAGGCCATAAAACCAATTTGGTTGATGTGTAGAAGCAGGCTAATAGGGTATTAGAAGCGGTGCATGTGAGATGCTTAAACGACATCAGTTTGATAGTTACGAAACAGCCAAATGAACTGAAACAACTCCTCCCCATGCGACGGTTAATATGTATAAAACATAGGTCAAGCAACAATCTGTGTGATTAATTTTCTAATATCATTTTGATAAGTTTGTTGTTCTTTCACTTTGTTTGTTCGGTTTGATAGTTTACACATGTATTAGCGTTTGTGTTTGTATAAATAGGCTAAGCATGGAGTAAAAGTGTGATCATTGTGATATGTACAAGGAGTACGATTTGTGGGACGGTTTTGAGTGGGAGGGTTTTCACAGTCAAAATTATATAATGATTGGTGGTAACTTTGGTCTTTTGATAGTAACCAATGCATCAATTACTTTGACATCGATAGCATCTATGATCTTTGGTAGTAACTGAAGATTAATAGCAACTTGTCGTCAGTAGTAATAAAGTTACTACTGATATCTAGTTAATGAGCTAGTTGGTATTAACTTTGTTAATAATAACCAAACGGTCAATAATTACCAATTATGGTAGTTATAACCACCAATCATCATCCCTTTTCATAGTTTGTTGTAATGATTCAATTGGACCATTATACAAAGAATTTATTTGGTCTAGTTTATGGTTAATATTATACTTGTTTTTCTTTTCAAAGAATCACATCTTGCTTTGAGAAACACTTTCTGTCCTATATATCATATTAGAGATTTTGTATATAGATGATGTACTTTATCTGAAAGTTATCTTTACACGATTCAAAAAACGAAGAATAGACGAATTCAGAAACACAACATAATGGGAATTTCATATCATGTGTTTTAGAACCAAATTACACGTAGACTGATTATAATCACAATTAAACTTGTTTCAGGTAATCCCTACAAGCTTTTTCTTTTGATAATACAAACATATTATTATTTTATCAATTGAGACATAAGTAATTACGTTAATATATCACATCCTAAATGACAAATATGCGGTTCATATAATTAAATAATATAAGAGTTCACTTCAAATTCAGTCATGGCATCGTGTGATATCAGTAGCAGCCAGCCTCCAGTGGATCAGTGTTTTGACTGTTTCAACTTTTATTAAATACATGTATTATTAGATGAATTAAGAAAACACTAACGACCAGATTTATATATCTATGTCAATAGTCAACAAAACCTTTGCTTCTAATAATGTGATAATAACATCAATATTTGACTTTTAAATATAATTTTCTTCACTGTCCAGATAATATCCAAAAAGAATTCAATTTGTGTACATTTGAAGAACATGGAAGTCAGACATCAGAAAATGTCAAATTTAAGGCAAGTTGTATATATTTAATACAGTATTATACAAGATACCGTTATTACATTATGCATGATAGATTACAACAATTCCAGTTGACTTTCTATTTGATCTGAACAAATTAAGCTTGATGAAATTAATTCGCTTAACGTTCTTCCCCTCCCTCAACTTTGCATCGTGCAAAAGCTGTTAGAAAATTGGATCAAACAACAACCAATTTATATATTGAAAGACCACACATACAAAGACTCGTTAACTTAATAAAACAATCAAACAACTAGACAAACATCCTTTCAACGTATTAAGGTACATTTGCGAGGTTTCCTCGTGTGGTTACTTTTGCTAAACATCTATACTTGTTACCTGTATCGATTTAAATTCTTTGATCTTTTGGACAGAGGGGAGACATCTTACAACTAAATCGTCTGTAAAGACTCTTTTTGGTTCTAATTAACCCTTTCACTTTCAGGTTATAACTGTTGTTGCCTCCTTCCTCTCCAACATCCCCACATGGGCAACGGGCCACCACATTTGCTTCCTAGCGTTTTCTACAAATATATACATTTGAATGTTAATCTTATATTTAATAATGAACTTTTAAATGTGTCTGTGTTCATGTAGCGAGAACTAAATAGAATTGAATAGATTGATCGGAATTGCGACACAATTATTTAGAGATTGTTTGGTTCACAAAATTCCTTTGAATTGAAATTGATTCTGAAAACTTGTTCATTCAAAAACTTGTTTGATTGATAATCAGATGGGATTAGAATTAAAAAAATTTCTCACATTCATTGAATTTACTTTTCTTTCACTTAGCCATTGAATGTGTCATTTGATTCATGATTGCACATTTGGACCTACAATGGAATGTTTAACGTCAAAATTTTAATTCCACTAAAAAATTTACCAACCATATATTTTATCAATTTTAACAATATTTCAATACAATTTCATTTCTAATTCCTCTACAACACATATTGCGAACCTAATGACCATTTAGATCAATTGAGTCATTAACGGGATCAATATTATTTGGCTGGATAGTAATTTATGTCAAATCAATTAGAGTTATCTTGAGATCTATCTTAACCCACTAGGGGCAATTATGATTGGAACTTGGATACACAAGTTTAGGGTTTTATCCCTGAAAATTTTATATGTGATAGGCAGAGAGCAACACCTATATCGGTTCCCCAAACCGATCCGATGATCCGTCCCAATCCAAACTTGCCCCAAACAGATCCCAACCTAATATAACCAACCTGTTTGAGACTTGTTTCTATCCAAACTGGTTCCAACCTGACGCTAAAAAAGCTGGTTTCAAACTAGTCCCCATCGTTTGTAAAATTGCGACAGTTTAAAAACGGTCATATACATGTTTTTGCTTGTTTGAAAATGTAACGGTTCTTTCCGAACCAATTTATGATTTGACCGGGTTTACCCACCTCTACATGCAGCAAGCCAGCAAAAAGAAAAAAAAAAGAAAGAAAAAAAAAGAAAAAGAAAAAGGAACTGTTATTGTTATTTGGTTACAGAGTGGAAACGCACCCGGCCCAGAAAACTAAGACGAAGTGAGCCCAGGTATACATGTTGACATACTGTAGCCCAGTAGAATGAAAGCCCATTAATAAAGCCCGAGTGAGGATCCTGATTTTGGGTCACTATAGTACCATACTACTACTACTACCATACCACTTTGTATATTTATTTAACGATTCGATTTTTAATCTTAGTTTAATTTAAATTCGAGTGGATTCATAATTCCCTAGCTCTACTTAATTTAGTGTAGCATTCACAGCTAGTTCCCTATATTTATATGAGTGAGTGCCTTATATTACAAGGGATGGTTGTGGGTAAAGAATAAGAAAAATTTATGGGAGTTTTATGGTGTTTTTCCATATATGGGAAAACCCCTATAATTTTTTTTATATTTCTTGAAAATGATTGTGAGTGAATGTGAGAGAAAATATAATGAAAAAATATTACAAATTTTTTTTTAATTAAAAATAAGAGGGAAAAAATAATGTTGTTTAGTATAATTATAAAAATGAACATAGGATGGATTGAATGCTCTAAGAGTGAGGAAAAAAAGAGAGAGAATAATGAAATAGTAAATGAAAAAAATATCTTGTAAATGCCATGTTTTTAATTACCTATTACCTTTAGGGTTTACATTCATGAGATTACAATATCTTGTAAATACCATTATCTTTTTTAAACGGCTGCAAATACTATTATCTTTTTAGAAACTGCATTCATGAAATTACAAAATCTAGTTCACCTATCATGTTTTATCATTTAAACATGATGTTTTTATAAAGGAAAAAAAGAATGGTACATATTTATTATGTTTTGTTATTCAAACATGTATCCAAGACATTACGGTTTATACGCTTGTTTTAAACTAGCAATGATTACGGGTTCGAGCCTTGCAGCTAGTTCTTTTACACTTTCTTTTTATGTTGTGAATTTACCTTTTCACCCTTGATTTTAATACATTATAACCCTAACCAAAACCCTTTTTCCTACTTATGGACCCTCGTAAGTCGTAACAGCTCCCCTTGTTCTCTTATCTTTGAAACAGCTCCCCCCTCCCCCTAATCGGCCGGCGAGGCGGCAACGGCGGCGAGTTGCGACCATCAGAACTTGGGCGACTAGGCCACGAGAACCATCCATTCATTCAAGCTAGCAAGTTTAAAGTTTAGCTTGCTTCTACTTCTACAAAACTAGTTTTTGATTGATGTTTTTGGTTTTCTAACTTCTAAGATTGCATTATTTTTTATCGATTATCATTGTCTTCATGATTACTCTTCCTGGACGATTACATTTTGAGGAGCTGGTTTAATTTTGGTATCTTGGCATCTTGCTACTGCACTTCTTCACTATATTAAGGTAATTTCTTAATTTAATAATTGTTATGGTGAACTAGTTGTTTGATTTGTTTTATTTTATATATATATATATATATATATATATATATATATATATATATATATATATATATATATATATATATATATATATATATATATATATATACATATATGATGATACATTTTAGTGCATTCTCAAAAAGCCCTGATTTAATGTTTCGTTTTGAGCCTTAAAATAGATTGAGTTTACTTTGCTAGTTTGTGTTGAAGCCCTAATTTTGTGTTTACTAGTTATTGAGTTTATCATAATTCATAAAATGTGTATTTAGGAATGTGGACTGTTTTTTTTGTGAAAAAAAAGTCATCAATGAGAATCAACTTATATTATTTTCTTTGATTTATTTTGGTATTGTATATTTGTTAACATTTTCAATGCAATTTAATCATGTCTATTTTGACCCGACCCGATCCAAACATACAACCCGAATTTTTTTTATGTTGTTTCGTTATAAACCAAGTCACCATAAAAAGTGACCCCACAAGAAAAAATCCTGGTTCCGCCACTAGAAAGCATGGTCGTATATTTGTCGTTAAATTAATAGTTTAGCTTGTAAAAGTTAAATCTATATTTTGTCAACCAAGGACTCGATCTCTCAATCTTTTTCAATCTTATAACATTTTCGATCTCTCAATCTCCTAACGAATGACATCACTTTAACAAATAACTTCTTGATAATACCTTTATTATTGAATGTAAATTTAACTCTCTAAAGTATAACCACTTGATGCTTTCACTCCCTCTCTTTGGACTGTATTTTCATTTGTAAAAGGTTATATTTTGAACTTTTTATCATTCCAATATGGTTTTCGATTGAATTTATTTAGTTTATAACCGTATACCTAAAAAGGACAAAAAAAAAATCATAGCAATCAAAATTTTCAGTTTTACATCTTTATTGTTTGATTTCAGATAACTATCTTAAAATACATTCTCAACCTGAGATGTAACATTCACAACTTATTCAACTCGATAAAGTCATGTATTGAGAAATTAGGCTTTAAGTCTTTCGAATTGTTAAATATGTGAACATTCAACTTTATATATACCAATTTGTATACATTACAAATAATTATAAAGATTTTTCAAACAATAAAGATGTAAAACTGAAAATTTTGATTGCTATGATTTTTTTTGTCCTTTTTAGGTATACGGTTATAAACTAAATAAATTCAATCGAAAACCATATTGTAATGATAAAAAGTTCAAAATATAACCTTTTACAAATGAAATTACAGTCCAAAGAGAGGGAGTGAAAGCATCAAGTGGTTATACTTTAGAGAGTTAAATTTACATTCAATAATAAAGGTATTATCAAGAAGTTATTTGTTAAAGTGATGTCATTCGTTAGGAGATTGAGAGATCGAAAATAAATTGAAAAAGATTGAGAGATCGAGTCCTTGGTTGACAAAATATGGATTTAACTATTACAAGCTAAACTATTAATTTAACGATAAATATACGACCATGCTTTCTAGTGGCGGAACCAGGATTTTTTTCTTGTGGGGTCATTTTTTATGGTGACTTGGTTTATAACGAAACAACATAAAAAAATTTGGGTTGTATGTTTGGATCGGGTCGGGTCAAAATAGACATGATTAAATTGCATTGAAAATGTTAACAAATATACAATACCAAAATAAATCAAAGAAAACAATATAAGTTGATTCTCATTGATGACTTTCTTTTCACAAAAAAACAGTCCACATTCCTAAATACACATTTTATGAATTATGATAAACTCAATAACTAGTAAACACAAAATTAGGGCTTCAACACAAACTAGCAAAGTAAACTCAATCTATTTTAAGGCTCAAAACAAAACATGAAATCAGGGCGTTTTGAGAATGCACTAAAATGTATCATCATATATGTATATATAAATATATATATATATATATATATATATATATATATATATATATATATATATATATAAAATAAAACAAATCAAACAACTAGTTCACCATAACAATTATTAAATTAAGAAATTACCTTAATATAGTGAAGAAGTGCAGTAGCAAGATGCCAAGATACCAAAATCAAACCAGCTCCTCAAAATGTAATCGTCCAGGAAGAGTAATCATGAAGACAATGATAATCGATAAAAAATAATGCAATCTTAGAAGTTAGAAAACCAAAAACATCAATCAAAAACTAGTTTTGTAGAAGCAGAAGCAAGCTAAACTTTAAACTTGCTAGCTTGAATGAATGGATGGTTCTCGTGGCCTAGTCGCCCAAGTTCTGATGGTCGCAACTCGCCGCCGTTGCCGCCTCGCCGGCCGATTAGGGGGAGGGGGGAGCTGTTTCAAAGATAAGAGAACAAGGGGAGCTGTTACGACTTACGAGGGTCCATAAGTAGGAAAAAGGGTTTTGGTTAGGGTTATAATGTATTAAAATCAAGGGTGAAAAGGTACATTCACAACATAAAAAGAAAGTGTAAAAGAACTAGTTGCAAGGCTCGAACCCGTAATCATTGCTAGTTTAAAACAAGCGTTGAACCAGTGAACCATGATAAAATTCTGTCTAGATAATGAAATTTAAAGTATTATATGTTTACCTGCTGAAAAACTATGGGTTCACTCAAAATTTCAGTAGTATATGGTCCACTACCCGGTCGAAAATCAACGAGGTCACGTGACCCCTTACCCGTGGGCATAGTTCCGCCCCAGATGCTTCCAGTTATATGTGTTATTTTTACCGAGCTTATATCTGTTTTGAGAAAATTCAAAACTGGAAAAACTTTTTGCCTCAACCTTGAATATTTTGCTAAATTTGAAAACATAACATTCTTATTCTTTTATTTACATATTTTAAATATCTCATATTAACCGATTAAACTAAAAATCAGTACTTTTTTTGAACGGCTGGTTAGTTATTAGAAGTTAGTCACACCTAGTTAGTAAAATCATTACTATAAAAGAACTATTTAAGTATAAGATTAGGTTCTTGAAAAGTTTATAAAAATAGATATAGTTCACAAAAGAGATCTAATCAATAAACACCGACTCTAAACCATTAATGAAGCCGTGTGACGGTCAAGCTGCTTTGCACAAGTAACACCCATCGTGACCTATCCCTATTCCGATCAACCACCGCCGAACCACCACCACCACCACCACCACCACCTCCGACTCCACAATGTCATGGTTCGCTCGATCCATCGCCAACACCTTCCAACTCGACATCAACGACGACGACGAAGAGAACCCCGAGCAACAACGCTCCGTTAACCACACCAATAATAACAACAACACTAACAATAATAATAATATCTCCACAGATCAAAAACCACAACAACAACTCGAAGAAGACGATTCGCCTCCATCTCCAGGACGAGGTGTGAAAGAAGACTTATCGGAGATCACAAAAACCCTCACTCGTCAATTTTGGGGCGTTGCTTCGTTTCTCGCGCCTCCACCGCCCGACGAACACTCGGATCAGCAATCGGATGGGTCGGATCCGGAGGATGGGGCTCCGGAGGGGATATCTGGAATACGGAGGGACTTTGCGGAGATTGGGGGGAGGTTTCGGAGTGGAATTTCGAAGCTGTCGACTAATATTGATGTGTCGGAGATTACCAAATTGGCGTCGAATTTTCTTCAGATTTCACCAGATGGTGATGAGTATGTTTTGTCTAGGGATGCGGAAGCTATTGGTGTTACGGATGAGGTTTTGACTTTTGTTAGGGATATTACGATGCATCCTGAGACTTGGTTGGATTTTCCGCTACCTGAGGATGAAGATGATGGTGAAGGTAAATGTATGATTGAAGTTTTGTATGATTATGATCATTGATTTCTGCTTTGTTGCTTGAATGATTTGTATGATGCATTATCTGGTTAAAGGTTATCCTTTGTTATTACTTGATGCAAAATGCTGCTTGCCTGCTTACAAAGGTTTTTTATTGTGGTATGAGCATGATGTAGTTATTACTTAAGTCAGTAAAGAAGAGATTGCTACTTTCGTATATGGTAACGACACCAGTTTTTGTTAGCTTCGTTGATTTGCGTTTAAGTTTTAACTACCTTATTGGTTTGGTGAGTTACTTTTAGACTGGAAAACTGAAATTAAATGTTGTTGTTAATAGGGAAGTTCATTAATTGAAGAAAGCATTGCAGTAGTAATGGTTTGGAATTTACTCTTTAATACAACTGAGAAGTAGTCAGGTTGGACTGTCAAAGTAGAAGAGAAATATGATCTTGAGATAGAAGAAACTGAAAAGATCCATGTATTTTGCTCTTTGGGGGCACCATATCAATTGCATCTTTATCCTCTGAATGTCAATCATATGCATCTATTACGTGCAGAAACTCATAGTTGATGCATTCTTATCATCGAGTTGTATAAGATAGAATATTTTCATAAACATGATGTGTTATTTGAATTATGTTTTTATTTATTTTTCCTTTCCAGAGTTTGAGTTGTCTGATGCACAACAAGAGCACGCTCTGACTGTTGAAAGTTTGGCACCGAGATTGGCTGCTCTTAGGATTGAACTCTGCCCTGGTTATATGAGTGAAAGTTCCTTTTGGAAGATATATTTTGTACTTTTGCATCCAAGACTCGAACCTCATGCTGCTGAACTTCTTTCAACACCTGAGGTAAGTTGTAGGAAACATTCATAGGTTTAGCGTATGTCAGCTTTTTAATATTTTTCTTTCAACTTATGGGAGACTCCAATCTAGTTCTCCCAACTTTCAATTCATGAACCTAAGTTATTTGAAGTTTACAAAGTTTTGAACACAACATTACCAGATTATTGTTGATATTAGAAGTGATATTAAAATATATGGTGTTGGTGCATATGCTATCTTCTATCTATGAGATATTAGATATATGTCTGCAGAATGTGTATTCAACAACTGCAATTAGTATGTATTTGTTGCTTGCTTTTTATGTTTTTCTCTAATTTTATTGTAATTAAGTTTTTATGCAAAGAAAACAAGAATGATTAATGTCATCCGTAACATAAGATGACATTAGGGCTTAGGAAACATCTGATTATTGGCATACCAGGTTTCTTATAGAGCTTTATTTTACCCCTTGGCATTTTTGTGGGATTTTCTTTTCATATTTTGCAAGAGGCTGTTGGTGTAAAGCACTAGCACAGTTTATGGTTTAATGCTGTCATTACCAAAGGTAACCCTGGTGATTAACACCTCTATCCTGTAGTTGGCTACCTGCTAAAACATATTTGCTTAAGGGAAAATAAGTACCCAAACTCCCATTTACCTTTGTAGGAGCGGAGTAAGTGTGTTAATCACTCAGATTTGGAGCGGCCGGCCAATCATCTGATCTTATCCATGAGGCCATAACTGAACTTATCTATTAGATGGACCATCCCCCCTCCACTAACAATCACCACTGACCCTACCATTTTCTTATGTTGTATAAAATATTAATATGAATTTATTGAACATGTTAACTCACCTTTTTTAATTTTCTGTTATGAAAAAATTCATAGTTAATATAGTTTGTGTTTTCAAAACTCATCGTGTAAAACATCATTTCAAGATCAGTTGTCATAGGATCACTCATCACTCATGTTTAAAAGGTTGGCTTTATAAAAACAGATTTTATTCATGTTTTTAGTTGTCATAAACACGTTGAAGTACTTGTCTAATGTTTTTACAAAATTATACTCTATATCTTAAACTGAACTTACTTTCTTGTAGATTGTGAAAGCGAGAGCATCATTGACACACGGGTTGAAGACTCATTCTAACTCACAGACGAAAGAGGATGAAGGGTCAATAAACACTTTTCCCTATTCTGAACATAAGCCAGGTTCTTCTCAAGAAGAACACAATTCTGTGCCACTTGAGATACCTGCGCCTCAATCAACCACATCTGTTATATCAACCGACACAGAGACTGAAAAACATCATATCCCAAGTCAAGAAATTCAAATTGTAGACAAATCTGTTATTCAAGAGGAACCACGAATTAAGACCAAAGTTGAAGACCAAAACATGCCTTCCAACGTTACTTACAATGTGGTTGAAGATAAAGACGAAGATGATTGGTTGAAAGAAGACAACTCAGAAAACATCGTCACTGGTACAACTACAGTTCCCATTGACCATGATGAGGATGTTTCGTTTAGTGATCTTGAGGATGACGACGATGGAGATGCTCCCACGAATTACAAAAAAGCCACATCTGGTTCTGATTCATCAGCAAAAGACTCGCGAGATTGGGTTCAGCTGGGAAGTGATTCTTCAACTGCGGGACAGGCAAGTGGTGCACATAACTCGGAGATGAAAGAATCTAATGATTGGCTTGATGTTGATGACATTGATGTGGCATGATGTTTAATAGTTATCTTTTTCATTCATTGTTATGGATTATCAGTGTATGTTGCTTTGTGAATATCTTGTTTACTCGCTGCAAATTTCAATTATGGCTCTTGGAATTTGGAACCTTGTACATAAGTCTGGTTATTAATGTCCCACAATAATATGCTTTATGCTCATCTTTTTTCTGCAATCAAAAGGACTTTCATATATCTACAATACCAATTGTCATCGCCTCCATTACCATAAGTGTTGGCTGGCAACATCACAACAGACTGTTCATTGCCACTTTCACTTCAAATGTTTCCCATAGGCTTATATATTCCAACGAAACGTTCCTAGCAGGTTCTAGGCGTTGATGGTGTGACCCTACATTGAGTGCGACCTTCTGTCTCTCGATGCTCATTTTCTTTGATGAAATGTTTAACTCAATGTTACAAAAGCACCGATATAGATATGTAATGTAGCGTTGCTTTGAATTTTCTTTGTTGCCTTAATTCACATGTGTAGAACCACAATGTGATGCTTATAGAGTATTGATATCTCTATGTTAGTTACCATAGTTATGAGATGCGGTGTCACTCGTCAACGTGCATATATTGCTTGCACATTTCAAATAGTGAGTTGGTCTTCTATCTATATAAAAAGTTCTAACATATCGGTATGATTATTACATCACTTGTGAAAACCTCTTTATTTCTGTACTTCTTGATATACGATATTTTAACTAATATTAACTATAGTGTGAAATTCAAATGTCAACTTTAATTTAGATGTGCATAATTTAAACTTTTGTTGATTCTTAATGTATATCAAATTTATAACGTGAAACAAAATCTGAACTAATTTTAATTTTCATTATTAATTCCAACTACGAATTTGAGACACCCCTTATTTGGTCTATGGTTTTTAGCCAACCAACATTGATTTTATAAATTTGAATTTTTGTTGCTGCCCATTTTCTTTTGATAAAATTCTGTAGTGACAAGTGAATATAAGAAACACAAATATGCTGAATTCGATAAAACTTCATTAATCAACTACCGGCTATTTATAGCCAACCAAATACAACGTGCATAAACCAACTACAACTAAGAAATAGGAAATAACGATAATAGAGGAAGACTCAACAGATTCATGGACTAAGTTGCCCACTACTCCACAACGTTTATCTCCCTACGACTCGGACTTAAAGAACAAACAAAACACATAATCAAATAACTAAATATAACTCCCATGCACACGTGTGCATGACATACTTCCATGCAGCTCCAATAAATTCCTCCCCTTAAACAAAATCACCATCTGATTCTTGTTTAACTTCGAACATTCCCATAGCTGCTCGAATTGTCTTGAAAGTATCCTCCTTCACAGCCTTAGTCATTCCATCAGCAACTTGTTGCTTTGTGCTACAATATTCTAACCTCACCATTCCTTTTTCAACCAGCTCCCTTAGATAGTGATATCGGATGTCTATATGCTTGGTTTTTCTAAGCATAACAGGATTCTTTGATAACTTTATGGTTGATGTATTGTCACAATAAATCACCACTGTCCCTGATTCTACCTCCATCTCCTTTAGTAGCCCTTTCATCCATACACAGTGACAAGCACATAGCCCAGCAGCCACATATTCTGCTTCAGTTGATGACAAAGTCACAATCTCTTGCTTCCTTGAGCACCAACTTACAGCTGCACCACTTAATAAGCATACATAACCTGATGTGCTTCTTCTATCTTCAAGATCTCTAGCATAGTTGCTATCCGTATACACCACTAGCCCTTCACTTCCTCTTTTATTGTATTTGAGCCCATAATTCAAAGTGCCTTTTACATATCTCAAGATCCTCTTTGCAGCATGAAAGTGATCTTCCTTTGGATTGCTCATGAACCTGGAAATTAGACTGACAACATACATAATATCTGGCCTAGTGACAGTTAGGTACATAAGACTGCCAACTAAACTTTTATACATAGTTTCATCTACCTCCTCCCCTGATCCAAGCTTTGTAAGAACAGCTCCAGGTACCATAGGAATGTGTACTGCATTTGCTTCTGTCATACCAAATCTTCTCATTATCTCCCTTCCATACTTCTTTTGGCTGATTTCAATATGTTCTTCAGTTTGATTCACTTCAATGCCTAAGAAATACTTCATTTGCCCAAGATCTGTCATCTTGAACTCCCTCTTCATTGATTCTTTGAACTCATCACAGATCCTTTTATCACTGCCTGCATAGATCAGATCATCCACATATAAACTTACCATCAAGAACTTATCTTCCACTTTCTTAATGAATAGAGTATGATCATGACCACTTTTCATAAATCCTTCTCCTTTAAAGTAAGCTTCTATTCTGTGGTACCAGGCTCTTGGAGCTTGCTTCAAGCCATATAGAGCCTTCTTCAATCTATACACTTTGTTTTCTTCCCCTTTCTTCACATATCCTTCTGGCTGCTCTACAAACACTGTCTCATGTAATTCTCCATGCAAAAATGCGTTTTTCACGTCCAGCTGATACACAATCCAATTTCTTTTGGCTGCCACTGCAAGGAACATTCTAATTGTATCCCAACGAGCTACAGGTGCAAATACCTCACTATAATCTATTCCCTGCTTTTGAGCATATCCTTTCACAACCAACCTGGCCTTGTGTTTTTCTATCTCCCCTTTTTCGTTTAACTTAGTCTTGTACAACCACTTCACTCCAATTGGTTTTACATCAGGGTCTCTATCAACCAGTTCCCAGGTTTGGTTGCTTTCTATTGCCTCCATTTCAACTTGCATTGCTTTTACCCACCTTTCTTCTTGAGCAGCTTCTTTATAACTACAAGGATCTTCTATTGTGCTAACAAGAGCCATCACATCCTCTTCTGCAAAGTTAGTTTGGTAATCTTGCATCCAAGAAGGTGTTTTCTTGACCCTATTGGATACTCGAGTACCAGACTGAATGGGAGGGTGATTATCACTTTCTTCTTCTTCCTCATGGCCTTCCAGTGCATTATCTACTTCTGAGTTTGATACTTGTTCAGGGACTTGTTCATGGTCAGCTTCATTTATGTTGTGGGCATCTGGATCTTGTACTATCTTACTTGTACTTTCTTCCTCAATGACCAAGTCTGTTGTTTCATTTGTATCCCAATTCCACTTCCCTTCCTCATCAAATATGACATCCCTGCTTATTACAAGTTTCTTGGTGATGGGATCATAAAGCCTGTAGGCTTTTGATTCCATACTAATTCCAAGAAATATGCACTTGTGACTTTTATCATCTAGTTTTGTTCTCAACTGTTTTGGTATATGCACATATCCAAGACAGCCAAAAACCTTAAAATGAGCCACACTTGGTTTTGTGCCTGACCATAGTTCTTCTGGCACTCTTTTATCTAGACTTCTGCTCATAGTTCGGTTTAGAACATGACAAGCCCATGCTACTGCTTCAGCCCACAAGAACTTTGGTAAATCTTTTTCTTTTAATAAGCATCTAACCATGTTCATGATGGTTCTATTTCGTCTTTCAGCCACCCCATTTTGTTGGGGTGTGTATGCAGCAGTTAATTGTCTTTTAATTCCTTCTTTTTCACAAAAAACTTTGAACTCATGAGAAGTGAATTCTCCACCTCTATCACTTCTCAAACATTTTATATTTAGACCCGTTTCTTTTTCAACAGACACTTTAAACCTTTTGAAGCATTCAAAAGCTTCCCCTTTTAAAGCCAACATATAGACCCATGTCTTCCTAGTATAGTCATCAATAAAAACCAGTACATACCTCTTGTTTCCTTGAGATGTGGGTTTGATTGGCCCACATATGTCAGTGTGAATGAGCTGCAGTCGTTCAGAGGCATGCCACTTGCTTTTCTTTGGGATTTCTACTCGATTTTGTTTGCCCATAGCACATACTTCACACACTTGAGTCTTTTGAGCTACTTTGGGTAATCCTTCAACCATGTCATTATACTGCATAGTTCTAAGAGCCTTGTGATTGACATGAGCAAATCTCCTGTGCCATAATTCTTCACCTGTTGTGACTTGCAAACACCTACTGGACTCTTCTTGAGCAGCAAATATGGGAAACATGCGATTCTTAGTCATCTTTGAGGCTAAGATTAGCCCTCTCATAGGGTGATATACCTTACCAGTTCCTTCTTTGAAAATGACTGTCACACCTTTGTCTTGAAGCTGTCCAACACTGATAAGATTAGATGTTAATTCAGGTGTGTAGTATACCTTGGTGATGACTTGTGTTTTCCCATCAACAATTAACTTCACATCTCCAATTCCTTGAACCTCCAGTCTTTTATCATTCCCCAACTTGACTGAGTGAGTAAAACTCATGTCAAGTTTAATGAACCAACCTTTGTTTCCAGTCATGTGGTTTGAGCAAGCTGAATCCAAGAACCATATGCTCTCCTTTCCTTCTTTTACTGCTTTAGGTGTAGCCATTGTAATCTTCTCTTCCTGCTTGTATTTCTCCACATCTATTGTTGCCATCAATACAAGTTCTTCACTCTCATCATACTCAGCATAGTTCACTGTCTTGTCTTCCGAAGGACATTCATATTGGAAGTGTCCCAGCTTATGACATTTGTAACATTCGACAGAACTTTTGTCAAATGATCCTCGTCCTCTTCCTCTACCTCTGCCTCTGGAGTAGCTTGATCTCCCTCTTCCCCTTCCTCTACCATATGAGTTTTCTTGTTCAACCTTGAGAACTTGCTCCTCCATAGGCTTCTTCAGCAGCTTTTGTTCATGCACAAGTAATGAGCTTTGTAGCTCATCTACAGTCATTGCATCCAGATCTTTTGATTCTTCTATGGTGCATACAACAAAATTAAAATTTTCTGTCAGGGTCCTTAGTACCTTTTCAACAATTGCAACATCAGTCAAGTTGTCTCCACAGTTCCTCATATCGTTTGCTGTAGACATGACTCTTCCCATGTATTCATCCACACTTTCTCCTGTCTTCATCTCCAGGGTTTCAAAGGTCCTTCTCAATCGCTGCAATTGTGCCCGTTTGACCCGAGCACTCCCTTGATACTTGTTCTTCATAGCATCCCACACTTGTTTTGAGGTCTCCTTTTGAGTGATTGTCTTCAGAATTGACTTGTCAATGGACTGAAACAAGTAATTCAAAACCTTCAAAACTTTCAACTTGTTTTCTTCATAGTTTTTCCTCTGAGTTGCTGTAGCCTGCTCTCCCGCCTTGATCACAGCGTACCCATCTTCTACCACACTCCAACATTCCTTTGATTGAATGAGATTCTTCATGACCATATGCCAATGATCATAATCTCCATCAAATTTCGGTACATGGGTTGACTGAAACTGACTTGGTTCCTCTGCCATTCTCTTCCTTGTTCTCTCAATTTGATCTCACTCAGTTCTCTAATGGATCTCTCAATTGTGCTCTGATACCACTTGTAGTGACAAGTGAATATAAGAAACACAAATATGCTGAATTCGATAAAACTTCATTAATCAACTACCGGCTATTTATAGCCAACCAAATACAACGTGCATAAACCAACTACAACTAAGAAATAGGAAATAACGATAATAGAGGAAGACTCAACAGATTCATGGACTAAGTTGCCCACTACTCCACAACGTTTATCTCCCTACGACTCGGACTTAAAGAACAAACAAAACACATAATCAAATAACTAAATATAACTCCCATGCACACGTGTGCATGACATACTTCCATGCAGCTCCAATAAATTCGATAGCACCGGTGAATGCCAAGTCTTGCAAAGTACAGGGGTAGAGTATGAAAATTTTATTTTCGGTTGAAATACAACACCTGTCTATCTTCATCGGAAAGTTCTTCAATCGACGGCTGGACTCAACGCTCTTCAATCGCTCATTACTCCTGAGGTTTGTCAATTGCACTTACATACTTTTGATTTTATAAATTTGTTTCTTGTAACTGCAAACCTAGAAAGAATATTTAGGATCTTACAGAAACCCTAATTTTGTGGAATTCATCAGAATTGTTTGTCGTATGGATTCGTAGCTGTTAAAAAGGGTTTTGTTTGTAGTTTCGATTTTAGGGCATATACGGTTTATAACTTGCCTTTTGTGATCAAGAAGATGGAGAATTTGATGAAGTTTCTAGCTGCTGTCGCTCAATTAGCTGAATTTGTATGTTGTCCAGTGTCTGATTCTAACCAAATTTGAAATTGTTTGCAGCAATATTAAAGTTAATAAATTCTTGCAGTTTCTTCATATGATGTGATATTATGCTTGTATTTTTCTTTTAACATTTTTATCGTCTAGAGGGTTTAGAGATGTCATTGCCAGATGAATTATGGAGGTGGATATTGGAGTTAGGAGTGAAAACATCATGTTTGAGTTACAAAGATCTATGTTGTCTTTCCATGAGTTGCAGACGCCTTAATCGTCTATCAAAAGAAGACGTTTTGTGGTCAAAGTTGCTATCTTTCGACTTCCCTACACACCAGTCGTCGTCTTCTTCTTCTTCTTCAACCAACCGTCAGTCTGCCAAATCAGTATACGAAATCAGATTCGAGAAGGATAAAGTGAAGAAGCTTTTAGCAGAACGGAGAGTCGTGCTTAGAATAGAGTCACAGATACATGAACACAAAAGAAAGTTGCAGGAGATCGAAGTGCAGTTAGCAGATGAAAATGAGAAAATAAAAGCAGCAGTTGTTGAATTAAAAAGATTAAGAACAGTGAAGGAAGCTTCAACGGCATTGAAGGTGTGGCAGCCTGATATCATCCGCAGTAGACAAAAGCAGATTGTTGAGAACTGTAGTGTGCCGGTTGATATTAGGATTAACGCGTTAGAGATGGAGATTAAGCTTTGTAAGCAACACATTTCGGGATTTCTTAAAGCCCGGAAAGACGAGAATGATAGACTTGAAGCAGCAAAGGGCCGGTTGTCGAAGGTCAAATATCATCCCCTGCAAAGTTCTGGTCTTGAAGATGGTTCAAGAAACAGTAGAAAGATTTCAGGGAAGAAGTTAAAAAGAGTGAAACATGAGTGAAGTTTAAAGATTCCATTTTGATATGTTGTTGTAGCTTCCAAATGTAATAATTTTATAGTTGGAGTTTTAACTAATGTTTTATAATATATGAATCTTGAAAACAGGCATAACTAGAACAAAGTTGGGTTTGGTTTATTGTGTAAAATTCAATATAATAGTTATAGTCATTAACAGAATTAGATCAGCTTGCTTAATCAATCAATCAATCAATTGTCTATTACTCATATTCAGCTCGCCATGGGCTTTGTGGGTCGATGAGTTTGACTCATTTAGGGAATACAATACAAAACTATCAATATACAAAGACAAGGACACGAGCTAATTCAACTTAAGTTTTTATACAAGGTTGTTTTAAATTGCACGATGCGTTCTGGACAGCGCATCACACATTATGCGCGCAATTTAAAACCAAGTATACAATCAAATTTAACTTGGCTTGGCTATTTATACAAGCCAATGAACTTGAACGAATTCAACTATCAGCTACTTTATACGAGTAAATAAGCAAGTTGCAAGCTATTTGAATATGTTTAACCAAAACAAGAAAAAAAACCGAACAATTCTGTGGTCTAACATTACATATCTGTAACCAATTATTCTAACAGTTTGAAGTTTGAATAAAACTGACAGTAGTAATAAAGCTTATTAATCTGGAAACAAAACTTGCAACTTCATGTCACCGAAGCATAACAGTGATGACGATAGAACCGAGAAAAAATGAAATACAAGTCTATCATTTGTGTAACTATGAACCACTGTACACTTTCATCGATGTGCGTACACCAAAAACATCGCAAATAGTCAAATAACTTCACTTTTAATCGTGCTTATTTGCATATGTTTAAGATGAATTTGCGTCGGTTTCTTTTGCAGCTGCTTCTTCCTCGAGCTTCTTCTTCCAATATTCATCCACCGGTGGTCCAAATATGGCTTTTCCAGACACGATACCGATACTAAAACACCCACACACAACTAATTAGGGTTTTCACCTTCCAAAATATACAGACTATTAGACAACAAGGGTAAACATCTAATTTAGGGCAAATTGATCACTTGAGCATCAGATTGAGGGGCTATCATGCAATGTAAACATCAAGGTGGGGTGTAGATCTATCTAAAATCGAGTTTATGAAGAATAAGAAGAAGAACTTACACGACAGCTCCGATAACCATGGGAAGCGAGAGGAATCTTCTTCGATTGAACATCTTCTCTGTTAAACACCAAAACCCTCGATCTGATTCTGTGATTCGTTTCAAGTTTTGGTGTCGATTGTTGAAACTTGAAATAGATGATGGTTCATCACTTCATTGGGTTAACTGGATATTGATTAAAGTTTCAACCTTTAAGGCCCATTAGTAAGGTCCATTTATCATAGGTTCTTGATGTATATCTTGAATTTTAATAGTAAGGCCCATTTATCAAATCATAAGAAACAAAAAC
>CM046035.1:82667256-82674756 GCA_025215565.1 Flaveria ramosissima
AGAAGTAGTAATCAATTGACGATTTGTAAAAATTCAAAAAGACTTTTAAACTACAACCAAAACTTCTACTTGTTTCTACAATTTAAAAGTGATAAAGGAAAATAATCAACTTATAATCTAATATACTTTGATTACAAATTAAATTTTTGATAATTTGTTTAAATAAATATCATTACTTATATGCAAACTATCATGTATATATAAACCAAAATAAAAATATCACACATATTCTTCAATTAATGCGTCAAATATCAGCTTTACTCGTTTTAATTTATTTTAAAAAAACTAATTTGAAATATGATCATTCTATTATACTCCTGGTGTTATTTTTAAACTTTAAAATTTCATATTTAATTATTTAAGTAATTCTAATTGTTTTCTAAGACTTTTGGATTTGTTTTTTCTAATTATGTTTTGTTTTACTAATTTGTTTTCTTTCTAGTCCAAACAATCAATTTTAAGAGCGTATAAAATTTCGTGATTTATTTGATCTAATAATATAATTAAAAGCTACGTAGAATTTACTAACCGATAGATTACATGAAACTCATCCCCGTGATGATTAAATAATCACATATTATATAAAATCAAAATTTAACTTCATCAGTAAAAACATAATAGAAATATATTTAAAATGATGTAAAATTGTGATAACTTAACCACATAACAAAAGCTATATAGTATACATATATTTTGCTTAATCTGAATGTACATAAAATTTATAAAATTATAATGATATGTGTGAAATCCTCTTTAGTTATAAAGCCTTTATTTTACTGTATCATACAAAACTAACTTTAAATATATAAATAGCTGTCATATGCATTTTTTTGGGTTTCTAATGGTATTCTATGTTTTTTTATCCAAGTTAATTTATAAAAAACATAAAAGACTTTTATTCAAACAAATAATTAAGTATTTCAAATTGGCCTATTAAATAATAAAAGATATAATGGTTGAAAGTAGACTATAAGGGGGCTAGTCAAAATGTGGGCTTTGCTTAAAGCACAACGATAAAGCATGGGAACTTAGAAATCATACAATGAACGCAAGGGATTCGGGAATGTTTTATACGACTTTTACAACCACCTCAATATTTTCTTTTTTTCGTATATAAAGTATGTTGGTCTTTTAATAAAGAAAAAATGATAAAGTATATATGGAATATATTAGTCTTTTTATAATGTAGAAAGCAAACAGAATTATCCTCGTGATTAAGTAGATTATTATTTAAAACGTCAAAGTCTACATGTGCAGGAATGAGTCATAAAAGTTGCTCTTTATGAAGAGCCGTAAATTAAGAGGGCAAATCTAATCATTGACTAATCTCACTTTGTTGTATGTAATAGATATCGTTTATGAAAGTATTGTTTGTTAAATCACCATTCACCACGTGAGTTTTTATTCTTTATGTGCTACCATTCTAAATCCTATGATTTAATTTTGTGTTTTTATTTTTCTTTCTGATTGTTGAAATATATCTCTATTTGTATTTCCTCCGATTCAATGTAAAATTTGTGATTTATATAAATGTTTTCTAACTATTTTTGTGTGCATATATTATTTTCATGACGGTCTCATATGTTTGATGATTTAATGAGGGTTTTGGAGTGTTGTTGGGCTGCAGCAGCTATTACAAAATACAGATTGAGCTTGTTATTATGGATTTTGGCTTAACGTAGCTGAACCATTTTATTGTTCTAGCCCATCATATACTCACTACCAGACAACACAACTCGATCATATGTCAATGTATTCATCTTCTCGATCTAGGGTCTTAACCCAACATCAAGATCTAATCTTTGTTATCAACAAATTATCTGATGAGTCTTAATTTCTTTCTTTGTCTTTGATGTTTATATCGTCTCTTTACACTCGATCTCACTGGGTTTTCAGTATAGTGAAGATTTATGTTTGTATAGTATATTTGTCTTATATTTTTTGTATCTAATCATTTGGTTGTTGATATGATTTCTTTGTCTTGGTTTCGAAAGTTCTATTTGTAGACATTTATATTCTTTTTGTTCTTGTTTAGGGTTAAACATCTTTGGTTTAGTTAATAAGAGTTGAGATTGTGATATTTAAACATGAATGTCTTGTAATGAACTTTTATCAGGATGATGAGAAAAAAATTAAGTCATTGAAATTGAATATAACATAATTAGCTTCAATAAAACTGTGTATTACACAGGTTAAATAAATAAAATACTAAATAATAAGAAAAGATTATAATTAAATAAACCGTTTAAAACAATATCATATTTATAAATTTTCTTATTATAATTTTCGGTGTTAGTTATTTTTTGTTTATAACAAACTTACTTTTTGAGAACACCAATTTAAATATTTTAAATTTTTAAAAAATTTTGATGTTTTAAAAAAGTTTCTTATTCTATAAAGATTTATTTCATTAAAAATAACATTAATAAAAAATATATTATTCTTAATTTATTATAAAACTATTTTAAATCTAAAAAATAAAATAATATTATTAGTAATTAATGTAATAATATAATAGAAAAGAAGCGGGAAATTTTTGTTGATAATGAATGTGGTGCTGCCATGTTACGGAGTTTTTAGTCCGTTTCTAATACATGTGGTGAAAAAAATGATTACTATCTTTAATGGTGAATTTCTAAAGGAAATTAATTTCTCTTAGCGATTAAAGCTTTATTTTGAACCTTTTAATAGTTTTTAAGCATTTAACGAGGTATTTATATTTTTAGTTTTTTTATATCACCTTCTCATGTAATTCACTTCGTTATCTATCACTTGTAAAATTTGAACCCATTGACAAGGTATTTATATTGTTGGGAATGTATCGTCTTAAATCATAATTTTTAAAAATCATCCCCGGTAAAAGAAAATAAAGGTAAATTAATATAAGTTTTTTAATATATTTTTCAACGACTTAAACTAGCTAGTGCTAAAAATCCACCTAATATGCTTATTACAATATTGAATCATAACCTTTACATAAAAAACATTAAAAAACACATACTTAACACACAGATACGGTGTTACAGACTAAAAGAAAAAAACTCAACCCAAAATATTAGTCTGATAAGACGTGAGAAAAACTATTTGGCCTATAAAGTATAAACCCCACATCAATTGTCCATACAACCGATGTGAGACAAGTCTCATACGTTGTAATGTTTTCGGTCCATAACATTCGTCCCGTCTTAAAGACCAACGTTCTCGTTGGTCACGACAACATTGGACACGGCTGGCACTCTCCAGGCCACCCTAGCTAAGCCTAAGAGATGTTTACTTGGCAGGCTTGACCATGAAAAGCCACATGCAGAGTTTGGCACGGTGGGATATGGATACATTATGGTGATTGATTAAGGAACCACTTGGCATGCTTTACGACTCGATCAGCCACGGGTCCATGAGCATGGAATGTTTTCACGATTTGTCTTTACATGAAAATGATTGAAAATCTTCAATCCGCTAAACAAATGTTTCTATGTTCATTAATATCCATATTAAAACGTTCTATTAATTAATTGTTTTCTTTTTAAATTTAATATATATATATATATATACACATACATACATATATATATATATATATATATATATATATATATATATATATATATATATATATATATATATATATATATGTATGTATGTATATATGTGTATATGTATATATATATATATACATATATATATGTATATATGTGTATAGGGTGAAGTTCTATTAAGAACCCTTGGTTATTGTAAGAACCCTTTAACCTAATATGAACCATTGATTAAAAAATTATTGCATGAGATGATGCCATGTGTCTTACCTTTTTTTTAATAGAAAAGGGTAATTTAGATATTTTATATTCCAATCAAAAAGTCAAATAATTCAGATTTAATATGGTGGTGACAAGTGTCACCACCAACCATCTTTTACTTCACCCCATTTTTCATTTTTTTATAAAAAAGTTTACTCCCTTTATTTTTATAACTTCTATAACTTTTTTATAGATTGTTATATTTTTATAATAATTACATCATTAAATTCATCTAATTTTTCTCTTTAATATCAATATAGTCTCGGAAATTTTTGAAATATTTGTTTCGGACGTGACGTGTTACATTATTGTAAGTTGTAGATAAATGTATGGTATGAATGTAATTTCAATGTTACAGTAATGTAACACACTGCAACATACTTAGTTACAATTATTTATATTATGTTAATTACAAGTTTATATTAATAATAACTAAAAAAACTAAACCAAAAGTCTATTTTTATTACATAAAACCTTCAAAGTCAAAATGATCTACTAGATATTGCATGTGAATTACATCAAAGAAAACAAGGTGTTAATGATATCATATTGCAATTCATTACATTGACTTGAATTGAAACAACATATATAAAAACTAAAAAAATAAACTTTAAATGAAATTTAATATGATGCATCACAGGTGCCTTGCAAAATTTATTATAAAAAGTACACCATTAGATTCATCATATATTTTTCTTTAATTCTATTATAATATTTCAAAAAAATATCACTCGTACATAGTTACATCATGTTACAATGTTACTCATACGTGGTAAATCAATGTAATCTAATGTAAACCAATAAAAACGAATGTAAACCAATCTGTAAAGTAATGTAAAAAATATCACTCGTACATAGTTACATCATGTTACAATGTTACTCATACGTGGTAAATCAATGTAAAAAAAAAAACATTTCACTTGTACGTAGTTACATTAAGTTTTAAGGTTATACTAATGTAACCTTTGGCAAAGTTATTACGAAAACATCTAGTTACACTGTTAATTACCTGATATTATACCACTCCAACTAATAGTAACACAATCGTTACAACAGTCAAATGAATTTACATCAATGTAAACTAATGTAAACCAATATTAACCAATATAAATCAATCTGTAAAAAATATAAAACAAATAAAATTAAACCATGTAACTACACATCTATGATTTCATAAATCTAACCACGAAAAAACTTTAAACCATTTAACCACACCAACATAATGAAACTTCAATATTGTAATTAAAGCCAATTAACAAAACTACAACACCGTAACGAAAAATCATGTTGTATTTCAACATGCAATTTTCATCATATTAAATCGTAAATCTTGAAATTAATAAATTTAGAAAATCTTCAAAGAATCCAATATCATTTATACAAAAACCATCAATGAGTAATCCATCTAACAGGTAATTAAAGGTTAGTTGTTAATTAAATTGCATAAACTATCTGCAATTATCATCATACTAAAGAGACCACCCATAAATCTATATTTTAAAAAGTACAAATAAAAAAAATGAACCTAATTATTATCAAGGATGATCCACCTATATTCCTAGATTTTCTTATACAATTAACTTTTAAAATAATAAAACATCAAATTTGAAAGTTCATTTGATGTTTAATATGTGAAATCAAAACAAACCCATTAAGCAGATTCAATATTGCATCATAACAATTCAAGGAGACGACTGAATTATACTAAACAAAATAGAAAATTCATTCTTCCACATATGTATCCTACAATAACATCTCCACTTATAATATAGCTAATAACATGAAAAGTATTCTATATATAAAATCAAATTAAACTAATAGAAATATGAATTCAATATTAGTAGACGAGAGTAAACAAAATTTTTTTTACTTAGAACTTGATCTCCTCTGGAATTAAAATTTGAACTAAACCATCAGATCTGGTGGTGCAATGGATTCATAACCTTTCATTGATTCGTACAAAGATCTGAGCCATGCGAGCTTCATTGCTTCACACTTAGATTAGGTGGTGCAAAAAACGACGTCACGGCGGTGGCGAGAAAGACGACACGATGGTGTTAATGACTAAGACACCATTCAGATCTAGTGGTGTGATTCAAGAACAAAAATAAAAAAAAAATATTTGTGGTTCTAAAGGTTGAGTAAATTGGGTGTTTTGATTTCAAAATTATAGATGCTTTTCAATAAAGAGACCTGTCATGTTTCAAAAAAGTACAAACACTAAAATGACATTTTTGCCATTGATCTCATCTAAGCCATCCAAATGGAATCTTGATTATTTAATGTTAAATCAATGGTTAAATATAAGGTTAAAGGGTTCTTTTAATTTTTTAAGGTTAACACTAGAACCCATTCCTATGTGTATATGTATGTATGTGTGTATGTATGTATGTATGTGTGTATGTATGTATGTATGTGTGTATGTATGTATGTATGTGTGTGTGTATGTATGTGTGTGTGTATGTATGTGTGTGTGTATGTGTGTGTGTGTGTGTGTGTGTGTGTATGTATGTATGTATGTATGTATGTATGTATGTATGTATGTATGTATGTATGTATGTATGTCTGTATGTATGTATGTATGTATGTCTGTATGTATGTATGTATGTATGTATGTATGTATGTATGTATGTATGTATGTATGTATGTATGTATGTATGTATGCATGCATGTATGCATGCATGCATGCATGCATGCATGTATGTATGCATGTATGCATGTATGTATGCATGCATGCATGTATGTATGCATGCATGCATGTATGCATGTATGTATGCATGTATGGATGCATGTATGGATGCATGTATGGATGCATGTATGGATGCATGTATGTATGCATGTATGTATGCATGTATGCATGTATGTATGTATGTATGCATGTATGTATGTATGTATGTATGTATGTATGTATGTATGTATGTATGTATGCATGCATGCATGTATGCATGCATGTATGCATGCATGCATGTATGCATGCATGTATGCATGCATGCATGTATGCATGTATGTATGCATGTATGTATGTATGTATGTATGCATGCATGTATGTATGTATGTATGTATGCATGCATGTATGTATGCATGTATGGTGTCACACCCCAACCATGACGGCGGAAACGTCGAAGTGTGAGGGTTAAGATTGTTCACAGCCAAATAACGTTATGTTAAAATATAAATGCCATTAATCAATTGTTTTCAAACATCACATACATCCACGTCTTACAAGAAAAATAAATAAACAAAAATAGGAATTCAAATGTTCATTTAAGTCTAGGTCCATATCCTAAGCTTAAGCGTTTCTTCAGTCATCATTAAACTTGCACATTACCTGAAACATGTTGAAAATAAAGTCAACTAGCAAGTTGGTGAGTTCTCATGGTTTTAAAATACAATAAGTATATATCATGAGAAAGAATGTGGCAATTCTAGTCAATGGTCACAAGATAGTAAGTATATAGAACATGCATAGTTACAATCAAACCTTGACTGAATAATATGAATAAGCATGATTAGCTAAGTGTATTTGGTTCCCTAGTGCACAAGCATACGGCTCCTAGGAGCCGGCAATCCCTCGGCTTTAGCACCAAATAGGCTTGTCAGGCCCAAAGATCTAAGACTTCGCCAGGCTAGTTATAGTTAATGATTGCACACGTATGCCACATCTCATATACAACTTAACATATTCAAATAACCACGACTATGTAAA